>JBBJLR010009069.1:0-13852 GCA_037577145.1 Brachypetersius gabonensis
CAAAGGGAGGCTACCCTCTTGTCCACTGGGGTAAACCCCAATGTACAGGCACCAAGCTGGGGAGCAATAAGTATGCCTAAACCAGCTTGACACCTCTCACCATGGGCAACTCCAGAGTGGAAGAGAATCCAACCCCTCTCGAGGAGGTTGGTTCCAGAGCCCAGACCATGCGTCGAGGTGAGTCCAACTATATCTAGTCGGAACTCTACCTTGCGCACCAGCTCAGGCTCCTTCCCCATCAGAGAGGTAACATTCCACGTCCCTAGAGCTAGCTTCTGCAGCTGAGGATCAGACCGTCAAGGACCCCCTCTTTGGCTGCCACCCAACTCACACTGCAACCAAACCCCTTGGCCCCTCCTACAGGTGGTGAGCCCATTGGAAGGGGGACCCATGCCGTCTCTTCGGGCTGTGCCCAGCCAGGCCCCATGCGCTCGCCATCGAGCCCCACCCCCAGGCCTGGCTCCAGAGGGGGACCCCAGTGACCCGCGTCCAGGCAAGGGAAAGCATCTCTTCAAGATGTTTGTCTTCACAAGGATTCTTGTGTTTTCTTTTAAAGTGTATAAAGCATATTTTAAATGGCATAAATCTAAGTTAGTGAATAGCATAGTAATAATTGGTAAAAGTGAAACACATGTTGAGGTTCTTTTTTCGTTTAGTTTTTGTTTTTAACCTCAGTCATGCAACAGAACATTGTAACAGTAAGTTAATGGTGAATGATCAGTTCTAGTGTGTTTTGGGCTTGAGTCACCTGAAGCACTGCCGAGTCAGGCTAATTGCTCTAGTCCCCACATTTCCTTAAGAGGAATGTTTATCCTGTATGTGTGGGTTACATACTCAAAACAGTCAGTTTTGTGTACAGTATCTTTGGGATGTTAATAGCCTGCATTAGCATTAATCCAAATGTCTATTATATTGGTCCCCTTCACACCTCTGAAGGTGTGCTGTGGTAACGGATACCAAGACATCAGCAGCAAGTCCTTTTAGTCCTGGAAGTTGTGAGGTGGGGCTTCTGTGGGTCAGACTAGCTCATCCATTTCCATGAGATTGAGATCAAATTGAAGTCAAAACCATGAACTCCATGTTCCTCAAACCATTCCTGAACAATTTTTGCAGGATTGAAGTGAGGATGATCCTGCTGAAAGAGAATGCAATCTGGTTGTGCAGCGCTAGGGGGGCAGCATGATATTAGGAGAGTGGTTTTAATGCTCTTGACTGATTGGTGTAAATAAATTTGTTTTTGTAACATTACAAAAACTACGTCCTATTTTTACAGCTTAATGTGTGCACTGGACAGTGTATGTTATAAAATAATTTCACATGTTGCTTTAATTTATTTTGGAAAAGTGTAACATTCCGTTTTCCCTGATGTATTTATAGTCAGAAGACAAGAGAAGTCTGTTAAAGTCGAAAAGGGCAAATCCTTTTCTTCAGCTCTTCGTTTTTGACAGGAATGGGGAAGTCCATGGGGTACCGGACATCATGCAAGATGTTACAGAAACTGTCTGAATAAAAGAAAAATAAATCCTTCAGTATGATCGAGTACCAGCTGAAATTCAATTGATTGTAAGAGAAGTAGCTGAAAAGGCTTTACAAGTGGTGTATCATGTACAGACTTCATAAAAACAGGTCAACAGCTCAAAATCCTCAGAGATAAGTTTGTGGGTTTCATAGCGTTTTTCATGCTGATTCCAAATCTGTGTTTTAGTGATGAAGCTAGTTATGTATTGCATGATGGTATAATTATCATATAATAATCATGTGCTAAGCATTTTTTGAAGAAACAGTCGCAGCTGTCTGACACTGATCATTATATCTACAGTGAGGAACATAAGTATTTGAACACCGTGCAATTTTGCATGGTCTCCCACTTAGAAATCATGCAAGGGGCTGGAATTCACATTGTAGGTGCATTCCCACTGTGAGAGACAGAATGTAAAAAAAAATATCATGAAATCACATTGTATGATTTGCAAATAATTTATTTGTATTGCACTGCTGCACATAAGTATTTGAACACCTGGCAATCAGCAAGAATTCTGGCTCTCAAAGACCTGTTACTCTGCCTTTAAGAAGTCCACCTCTACTCCACTTAGTAATCCTAACTAGTAGCAGCTCTTTAAAGACACCTGTCCACCCCACAGTCAGTCAGACTCCAACTACCACCATGGGCAAGACCAAAGAGCTGTCCAAAGACACCAGAGCCAAAATTGTGGGCCTCCACAAGGCTGGAAAGGGCTACGGGGCAATTGCCAAGCAGTTTCATGAAAATAGATCAACTGTTGGAGCAATTGTCAGAAACTGGAAGAGGCTAAAGGCGACTGTCAGTCTCCTTCGGACTGGGGCTCCATGCGGGATCTCACCTCGTGGGGTATCACCGATGATAAGAAATGTGAGGAATCAGCCCAGAACTACACAGGAGGAGCTGGTCAATGACATGAAGAGAGCTGGGACCACAGTTTCAAAGGTCACTGTCGGTAGAACACTATTCTGTCATGGTTTCAAATCACGCATTGCACCGAAGTTTCCAGGCTCAAGTCATCACATGTCCAGGCCCGTCTGAAGTCTGCCAATGACGATCTGGATGATCCAGAGGAGGCATGGGAGAAAGTCATGTTGTCAGATGAGACCAGAATAGAACTTTTTTGTCTAAACTTCACCCGCCGTGTTTGAAGGAAAAAGGAGTTGCATCCAAAGAACACCATCCCTACTGTGAAGCATGGGGGTGGAAACATCATGCTTTGGGGGTGCTTTTTCTGCGATGGGGACAGAACAACTGCACTGTATTAAGGAGAGGATGAAGGGGGCCATGTGTTGTGAGATTTTGAGCAACAACCTCTTTCCCTCAGTCACAGCACTGAAGAGGCTGAGTCTTCCAACATGACAATGACCCAAAGCACACAGCAAGGAGAACCAAGGAGTGGCTCCGTAAGAAGCATATCAAGGTTCTGGAGTGGCCTAGCCAATCTGCAGGATCTTGATGACCCATCCTGCCAGGGCTTAAAACACCTGCTTCTTGGTGCTTTTCTGAAATGTCTTGTAAAAGTTAAGGATTGGCATCAAGGTTTGTGAAACTCGGTGATCTACACTTTAAAAAAACAGGTTTACTCAAGTGCTGTTTAACTCTTACTTTGTGACTTTGTGACTGTTTTCTGTGTATTTTCTGTCTAACAGTCGTACCAGATGGCAGCCGGGGATGAGCTGTAGTTGTAATGTGACAATAAAGACATCTAATCTGTTCAGGTTTCCAGGTAATTACTATTGTTTTTAGCTCTGCAAGTCTGTTTTACAAGGAAACAACATCAAACATTATCAGAAACCACATTTTTTTGGAGGCATTTAATAACTCCATGAAGTCGTTAAATAAAAAATTGAAAAAGATAAGGTCAGGCATTGACTGATTGATTCCATTTTATCAAAAGAGAATATTTTTTTTATTATTTACCCAGCCAATGTGTTTTAAGGCAAGAGTGATGTAATAGCTGTGCAGCTTGGAAGATGCTAAGCCGTTGTTAGCTACACTAGCCTCAAACCTCCAGTCCAGTACTAAGGAGGCAGACTTCAGACAACAGTCTCAGCTAAATGACTACTTTTGGAAGTAATCCATCCACAAATGTCTGACACACATATTGGCACACGGTATATTCCTCTCTAGGTAGATAGCACCGACTTGTTAGTGGTTACCTGTTTTGGCCGATCGTAATGGTACTATAATGGTGTACTGACCACCATTTCAGTTTACATGCATTTTCATTGCCTCTAGATTTATCGTTGAATTATGTGACCTTCACCCCTCTTCGTTTCTGAGGTACAGTAAATACTTAACTGCACTGATTTGTGTTTGTGCTGAAACATACTGCTCACTCATCTGGCGATGATGATTTCCGGGTATTACACCTTACGTTTTTTGCAGCATACGTGGCACGCCACTCAGACGAAAGTTTAAATATGAGCGCAAACCACTAATTGATGCGGAAGAGTTACAAAGAATGAAGAAGAAATTTGGACAGGCCAAAAAATCCCAGCAACCTAAAGAAAATACTTGCAAGCAAAGAAAGAAATTGGTGGGAATGAGAAGACAACTCTTAGAGAGTGGTTGAGATGAATTTTATGTCCCCCAATCTTAACAGTAGAGCATAAATGTAAGCTTTTGACAATCTGTTGACAATGTTTTACTTAGCAGTGGCACCAGACTTCTGTATAATGTCTCATGCCCTCTGCATGACAGGATATATCTATTGTGGAGGAGGATGCTATTGTGGGGGAGGATGCTACCTCAGTAAAGAAACATGTAAAGGTCCTGAAGGATCGATATCATTGCTTGAAATTGAACTGAGAGGTTAATCTCTCATTTCTATTACAATTTAAATATATCATCGATTGTGTGTAACATAACCTGTTTATGTGGTTTTTCCTATTGCAACTCTTTCAAGAAATGGGTTGGCTGCATGATGACATGAATATCTGTCACAGATTTCAAGATTCCCTTTGAAGCCTCATACCTGCAGTGCTGAGAGTGGCTACAAAGAAATCTCCCTTTGCGACTTTAATAAGTGGTGAGCGAGAGGTGGCCCTTGCTAAAGATGTACCTCGTAAGTGTACAAAGTTGCTAGTATGAATTATCACTGAAGAAACAAAATGACATGCCCTGCAGGTTTCCTTTTTATCTACAATAGTGAATCAAATGTTTTGTTCCATCTGTTACTCATTCTGTGGGCCTGAAGTGTCCTGAAACCAGCCATTGGCTCATATCGTTGGATCTAGTTTTGCTAATCAGTTTCACCCATTCTATTTTGGATGAAAAATTCCAAATTCCACCCATTCCAATCCAATCAAAGCACACCACAAATACACTTCATTTATTCTTTCCTTTGTTTTAAATGGACGTTCAATGATTGCTTTCAATTGTACTATCCTACTGTAGGTGATTCTGTTCAGGGAGTAACTTGAGAATGACATCATTCTTACATCTTATTTTCTGTAATTAATTCTTTAGTGTCACAGTTTCACAGTACATGTGTGTTATTGCTGTAAAACTGGTTTGTTATTGCCTGTTTAGGCCGAGCCAACATCACCATATCCACCATATCCCTCTCCATACGCCACTTACTCCAGCAGCTGGAGGGGGGTGACTGGCGAGAAGGACTCAAATAAACTAATTAAACCAAAATGACACACATGGACAATCTTTCCACTAGTTTTAACATTAACCCCCATTAATACTCCTACAAATGACACATATTAGGGCCTAAACAGCCACTTACTCAGCCTGCAAAGGCTCATGAGAGGCAGTCCTGCAGTGCCCTTTTCCTTCCACATTCCACATCCTTCCCTTACAGTGAATAATCACAACATAAAACCCTCCGCCACCCTTGCTCTGGCATGCTGACTCTGCCCTGGCGGACCCTTACGTGGGGTGCTCCAGCGAGGGGTGCTCCAGTGTGGTCTTCTCCAGCATTGGGTACTCTAGCATTGGGTACTCCAGCATTGGGTACTCCAGCATTGGGTGCTTTAGCATTGGGTACTTGTCCCCTTTCACACACCCAGAAACACACCCCCAGAAACATACAGAGACACAGGATCTAGAGAGACAGCTTCATTTTAACTTAATGACATAAAAGTGCACAATCACAGCCCTCCTCCACGCTGGAGCTCTTGCCCCAGCGAACCACAGTGTGGGGTGCTCCAGCATGTGCTTCTCCAGCGAGAGGTGATCCAGGATGGTGTGCTCCAGCATGGGCTACTCCAGCGTGGGATTCTCCAGCATGGGGTGCTTCAGGGTTGGCTGCTCCAGCATGGGCTACTACTGCATGACTCCTCAACATGGGCTGCTTCAGCGTGGCCTTCCTCAGCGTGTGGTGTTCAGGTATATGTGGCTCCAGCGTGATGTGCTCCAGCGCAACGTACTTCAGCATGAGGTTCCCCAGCGTCACATGCTCCAGCGCAACCTCTGGCTCAGGTGCCGCAACATCAGTGACACTTGGCTAAGTCGATATAACAGTCCACCTCCATTGGCTGTACGGAGTAGTCTCTCTCCTCTTCAACTTTCATGGACTCCACTTCATAATCTTTTTGTTCCTCATAGTCTATGGGTTCCTCATTATTGCAACTCCACAAAGGAGTAAATTTTGCTGGAAAAGTCGCCATACTGTAGTTCTTGTTGTAGTCCTCTTCACAATCCAGTGGAAGACTTAAAAAAATGATCAGTTGCGTCTCACATATACCTTACGCCATTGTGATGTCATGCCTCATTTGCATATTCTGCACTGGTTATAGCTGTATACACTATGAGGAGACTGTCCTTTAACATCACAATGACATTACAATGGCTTGTGTCATTTCTAATGCACAGTAAATATCAATAGTAAACTATCTAGATGTATAGATGTATTTTTAGCCTGAGTAGATCAGGTTTTATTCTCCGAAAACTGTTAACTTTTTTTTTAATTATTTTAAATCAAGACCTACCAAATTGCCTATCTCGGCTGGGAATTTACATCTTCTTTAAGGGTAATGCATTAAACTGAGTTTAAAATGACATTAAAGTGTTCTGAGCATATTTGGTGGCATATTTTGGTGGCACAATAACACGGTTTTTCACTATACGTGGGTGCTCTTGGAACGTAACCCTCTTGGAACGTGTTTAGGTTCCAGATGCCTATAGAAGAACAAAAACAAGTACCTTCTTGTACAAACCTAAATATAATTCACTAAAATATAAGGTTGTTTAAGAGAAGGACAAAGTCACTTACCTCTACTAAGTCTGAGGATGAGCTAGCAGGTTGACTTGTCAAGATGTAGATGTTTCAAAAGATAAAGTAGCTGTCATGATACTAGTCAGCTGCCCTGTCATGATTCCTGTGGTCGCAGAAGAACCTAGAACTGGACTCCTCTCAGCTGGACTAACTTTAATTATCACCTGTCTGTCTGTTCATTGGACGTCACATTGTATTTAAGTTGGTTAGTCTTTGTCATGGGAGCATATATTCACCTGAGTTTTGGTCTATGTCCTTATTCTCTTATGTGTTATCCTAGTGTTTGGCCCCTGTGCCAGTTTTCGGTTCTGTTCTTATTTGTAAATAAATCCCCTTCAGTGTGGCAGTCTGCGCCTGTGCCTCTTTCTATTCCTTATTATCCGGACAAGGCTGCAGTGTGACAGAATGCTCCCATCATCGAGGCACAGCAGACTGGAACAGGGGTCCCAGGAGCTCGAGGTCTGGACAGCATGGGTCTCGGGGAAGGAGTCGAAAGGAGGGAGTTGGTAAGTCCTGAAGTACATTAGCTCAGAGGAGGACAAGCTTGTGTACGGCTGGAGTGGTCGATCAGAGGACCAGCCTGTAATCTTCGATCTGCAGGGTTTCCTTGCAGACCTTCCCGTCTTAAACATGACTAAAGAATCCCGGAGACGGAGGGGATCCCTTACCAGATCCAAGATGCCGCCTCCCATGACGGCGGTAAACAACTCAACTTCTTTGATGACTGCAGCAAGCTCTTCAGCCCCTCTTATGGCTGCAGCACGCCATTCAGCTCACCCAGCGACCGAAATACGGCATTCAACTCCTGCAGCGTCTTCTTGGCGAGCTCAGCCTGGATCATCCCAGCTCAGCTCAGCTCAGCCCAACTCATCCCAGCACAGCTCGACTCAGCACAGCCCACGTAGGGGGGTGACCTTTGCTTTCCCCTCATCCTCCCCCACACTGCTGTTATGTGAGCTAGGGGGGTCTGTTTCAGCACCCCAGAGGGGTGCCTTTAGGGGGGGTTCCTGTTGCAACTCCAGTCTGTGATCGCTAGAGGTCACTGTAGGACCTGAACTGGCCCTCCCCTGTCATGATTCCTGTGGTTGCAATAGTACCTAGAACTAGACTCCCCTTAGCTGGACTAACTTAGTTAATTATCACCTGTCTGTTCATGGGTCGTCACATTGTTTTTAAGTTGGTTAGTCTTTGTCTTTGTCATGGAAGCATACATTCACGATCTGTGGCCTTATTCTTTGTTGTGTAATCCTAGTGTTTGGCCCTTGCGCCAGTGTTCTGTTCTGTTTTGGTTCTGTTCTTATTTGTAAATAAGTCAGCTTCAGTATGGCAGTCTGCGCCTGTGCCCTTTTTCTATTCCTTCTTATCTGGACAAGGCCACAGTGTGACAGTACCTAATGTTTATATTTCAAAATAAATGTGTTCCTTTTATTTCAATTTGAATGAAAACAGCTTAGAAATATATGCTTTTGAAAGCTCTAAGTATTATATTGATTCGGTTGCCATGCCCTGTTTCATCAGAGACCAGTCAGAAATGAAATGTTCATTGTTCTGTTTACAAAATAGTCAACATTTCAATTTCACATCACCAACCTCCTCGATAGAATAGAATACATCATATTGATGGTCTGCAAGTGAATTTGTTTTTTAATGTTTTATTATATTTATAATAGTACAATTTCTTGGTACTGATTATTTTATCTGTTTATTTCCTTACTTACCAATTTATTTTTTAAAACAGCTGAAAATAAAAATCATAATAATAAATCATAACTTGGTTCTGGCCTGGTTTCATGTTCTCTATTTTTACCACTCTCTCATAACTGATACTGGTATTTACAGCTATTTACACTGAACATAAACATCAGAGCTGATTACAACATGGAATAAGTAAGGACTTGTGTTAATAGAAGAAATGTACTTTTGATAACTTTGTATAGTAATCAGCAGTAATATGAACCCAGTACGATGAAGAAGAGGAAGAAACAGGAAAAGTGAAGCCTTCTCCTAATGCTGATCCCACCATTCTCCTTGTCAGAGGAAAGGGTAAGCTGCATTCTCGCTTGTCAGCGTTACTGTAAGCTGAATTTTAAAGGGGTGTTGATCACTCGTTTGGATGCCATAATGTGTTTAAGGAATTTATTCAGTCAAAATGTTACTCTCTATTTTTTTGTTTTGTTTTTCATAATAAGGATTGGTGTTTACCTTGAATTCCAACAAACTAGATATGATAAGTGCTTTATATGCACTCACCACTTCCCTCTCCTCCCTGTTGTCCACTGCTCTTAGACTTTTCTGCCAACAACATTGTGAAGTTTCTGCTGGGTTTTACCAACAAAGGCGGTGAAAATGAAATGAGCGGACATTCAGACCAAAAAAGTGTGAAGTCCTATCCTTTTCAGGATAGGTGTGGATTTTGGAGAGGGTTTCACATGATGGCAACTGTGCTTTATTTGTCACATGCATAGCAAGTACAACACACAGTGAAATGTATCCTGAACTGCTACTTTTTATGACTGTGCAACATAAAATATGTACAAACTTAAGTAAAACAAAAACAAGGCATACAAGTTAAAAGTAGACCACGAAAGCTAAAATTAGAGTATTTTAAGTTTAGTTATAAGTGAAGCAACAATCTGTGATGTTAAAGCACATTGTGCCACAGAAGACTTGTATAGCAGCATATAGTGTAGTAATAAATAATGTACAGGTATGAAATATAACAGTGAATATGAAAAATGAAAGTGAATATGATATGAGTCCCTTAAGGTCCCTATGTGTATGTGTGTGTGTGTGGGGGGCGGGGGGGGGGGCATATTCTGGTTTTGGAGATGAATGGCCTGAGGATAGAAGCTCCTCCTGAGTCTCTGTTTTTGCCATGATAGCACAGAACCTTCTACCTGATTGCAGAAGTTGAAACAGTCCGTTTCTGGGGTGGGGCAAGTCCTTTAGGGTCCAAGTTGCTCTGGGCCTACAGTTTGTGGCCAAAATTAATAGCCCTCCTTATGAAATTAGATAACACTCTTCATGAAAATGACCATTAACAAGAAGTGTTTGTTATTTTGGAAATAAGTACACTATAAAAAACAATGTCCACCAAGTTTAATTAGGATATTTCATTGATGCATCGAGTTGAAACAAGAAAAAATTATAAGCCCCCTGGCCATTAATAGTCAAAAGTGTACCATTTTTGAGCCACAACTGGAAAGAATCTCTTACAGTAGTTCTTTACTAGGTCTCCTGAGGGATTTTGGCCCATTCTTCCATTGCAAGTTGTTCTAGCTGGTCCAGATTGCATGGTTTCCGAGCATGGACGTTCACTTTGAGCACCCGCCACAGATTCTTAATAGGATTGAGGTCTGGGCTCAGTCTAGGGAGAACAGACCTGCAGCAGCATGGATCACACTCTGAAGGTCATTCTCATGCCAGGATGTGATGTTCTGTGTGGATGAATACTAAGTACTAAGGATCACTGGAGAGGCTCTGAACTTCCTCAGTTGTCTGAGATTTTACAGGTGCTGCCTAGTCCTTTTGTACTGGACCGAATGCCCTCACCACTAGGCTACCAGCTGCTTGATGTGGACGCCAAGATACTTGAAGGACAGCACCCTCTCCACTGGAGCGCCGTTGATGACGAAGGGCTAGTCGTCTCACTGAAGCCACCACCAGCTTTTTGGTTATGCCAGGTTCTTCACCTCGTCCATGTAGGCCATCTCATCATTGTTGGTGTTGAGGCCCAACACCACTGTGACATCAGCAAACTTCACAATGCTGTTGGAGCCATGAGTGGCCACACAGTCAGAAGTGTGGAGGGAGTACAGCAGTGGCGAGAGGACGCACCCTTGTGGCGTTCCCGTGTTGCTGGTAGTGTTGTTGGAAACACACCTACCCACCCTCACCACCTGAGACCTACCGGTGAGGAAGTCCAGCACCCGTGCACACATACAGCTGTTGAGTCCTCGATCCCTCAGCTTTGTATACAGTCTTCCTGGCTCTATTGTGTTGAACACTGAACTGTGATCTACAAACAGCAATCTCACATAGTCACCCTGTTTCTTGTCCACGTGGCTAAGAGCACCGTGCAGGACGTGGAAGGGGTTTACTTGGTCTGAAGAAATGTTTAAGTAGGTGGTGTGTGTGAAAGTAACATCCACTCGGACACCAGGACCCAACATTTCCCAGCAGAATATTGCCCAGAGGATCACACAGTCATTTGGCAATCATAGTCTAGACCTTGTCAAAGTCACTCAGATCTTTACGCATGTCGATTTTTTCTGCTTCCTACACATAAACTTTAAGAACTGACTGTTGACTTGCTGCCTAATGTATCCCATTCGTTGGCTGGTCTCATTGTAATGAGCTGATCACATCAAATGCTGTTCATTTCTCCTGTCATTAATGTTGTGGCTGATCTGAGTAGTCTGATGCATAGACCCCCACCTCACAACTGCTAGTGCATTGGTGCTGGATAGAACACACCTTAGAGGTCGTGCTGAAACAGCTTATTTGTTTTGACACAAAGTCACATGTTGCTTTAAGACAACAGTCTGTAAAAGTTGGTCTTGGGCAAGTCCTCCATTGTCTTCAGCTCTTCTTTTTGACAGAAATGAGGAGGAATGAAGTCCATGGGGTCCCGGACACCAAGCAAGATGTTATAGAAACTGTCCAAAAAAGAAAGGTAGTTAAGACATTAATAAATCCTTCAGCATGATCTAGTACCAGCTGAAATTCAACTAATTGTAAGAGAAGTAGCTGAGGTGGCATTACAAGTGGTGTATCATGCACCGACATCATAATAATTGTTCATGACTCTGGAGAGAAGTATGTCCCACTCAGAGGCATGCAGGCATTGTCAGAAAAGACCATTGTGTAAATGGCTGGGGACACATGAATATTTCTATTAGAAACAGCAGTTCATTTAAAATTAAAGTAAAGTAAAGTGGCCCTTGTGTGAACACACCACAGCACACAGTGTGAAATTCTTCTCTGTATTCTTTAAATGAAGCAGTGGGAAGCCAGCGGTGCTGTGTGTGGGGATCGTATCTTGCTCAAGGGTACCTCTGTGGTGCCACTAGGAGTCCTGAGACTCGGACCAACAACCTTTTGATCGCAGAGGCAACTCCCTCATTACCAGGCCACCAGCTGTCTGAACTGATTTGCTGCCTTTTGAACCCTTTCTTTCAGATTGTGGTTTACTGGTTTATCTCCTGAGCCCCATAATTAATGCTGTTTTTAAATGCAGATACAAATGCATTTGTTTATACTGGCATGCTGTATAGTTCTCCCCCTATTGTATTGCAATTTTACTTACATCATACTATTTTACCTTTCCAATGTTTTACACATATGCCTGTCTAAAGCATTTGCATAAGTTGCAACAAAAAGTACTATATAAACAGGAATTATTATATATTTAGTATGTCTTATCCTGTATTTCTGGGATTTCTCCATACCACATGTTGGCCAGCCGCCCCATTCCATCCACTGATCCAGTCCCGAGGATAGCCTGAGTCACAGGGACAGAGCCGGGTGGAATCTGGATGGGATTAAAGGAAACATCCAGTACCATCTTCTGGCATTTACGTTCTGAAAGGTCAATTTTGTAGACCACCTTCTGTATTTGGGAAGTAAATGACTGGTTAGTTTTTCTGTATTGTCTTTATCAGCTTATTGCTTGTGTTTGAGCTTTTTACTACTACCACTCAGTAGCTGATCAAACATTAAACATTCTCAGTTTGACTCATTATAGTGAATCCAAACTTGAAATGTTTTATTTATTTTATTTATAATTCAGCTACATTTATTCACGATTTCAAAAAAGTTTTTTTGTTTGTAATTTTCTTTGTGGTTTTACTTTTTAATATTGAATTTTATTCACATTACCATTTCCCAGCCTTTAAATAAGCTGTTTGTGCTTCTGTACATTTAAGATTAATATATGTAAATGATATCTGTTCTGATTGGCTGCTCTGTGTTGTGCACCATTAAAAAAGCAGCCCAGGATACAACACTTTAGTGTGAAGGGGTGGAGCTATACTGCTGTAGGCAGAACAGGCCGAAACATGGGTTGGTGTTTATGACATCACAAAAATCAGAAGGGCTGTTTTTGCTGATAGGGTATGTTTTGAAATGTTAAAAGTGTTTATATAACACATACAAATGAAAAGGTTATGTACTACATTTAAAAAATAAGTGTAAAACTTGAGTCCTCTGATACTGGGCCTTTAAAGTTTCTAAAATCCTTTAAAAGATGGCAACTAATGTACTTTGCTGCTGTTCACCTCTGCAAATGCTTTTGATTAGAAACTGATTTTAGACATAAAAATGCAGAAGAATTCATTTGTTTTTGCTTATAATCAAACCAGTATATCCAACCAGGTTCTTCCCTGCTGAAACTGGATCAGAAGGTCTGTAGAAAATGTCCCACTTGGATTTATTCCAGAGCTCCTGATGTGAATCTGCTGACCCAGTGCATCGTAATGAAATGTCCCTGAGGTCTTCGAGGCCCTGACATCCGTGCGCTAAAGGCAGAAGAGTGAGAGCCGGTTCAGTTCTGGAGGTTACACATTCAGAATTATGAGACTGGTAAATAAGAAAAGACCCACTATGTATGCATTCCCAGTCATGAAAGGTGGAGACACTGAAACATGTGAAACACAAAGAAATGAGAACAGAACAGATCTATTATCAAGGTAATTTTTTATTATTTGAATTTGTTTTATTTACTACAACTAAAAACAATTTCAGCAGCAATTAACAGACATTAACAGACCATCAGTCCATACATTAACAGACATTAACAGACCATCAGTCCATACATTAACAGACATTAACAAGTTAAATATTGCATTTGCAGGACAGAATATTTACTGCATGGACTACTTGAAACCAAAACAAACAGTGTTTGACATCAGCATATTAATTAGTAAAAGTTTGGGCACCTGGTCACGCTTCATGTTTTGTAAATTTTCCATGTGTAAACACATTTATCTCCTCCACAGAGAACACACCTCTACACATAATGACTGCTTGTTAACTTTAACATAGTGGCAGAAAAACACATTATGTAGACTTTACAAGGTACTGTTTTATTCTTAATCCCA
>JBBJLR010009125.1:0-13848 GCA_037577145.1 Brachypetersius gabonensis
CGTTTGACCTCTGTGCTTGCAAACAAGGGTTTTGCCACTAAGTATTAAGTCTTTTTTTGTTAGAGGGTTCAAATACTCTTTTCCCCTCAATCTTTTATTTAAAGTTATTTTTAAAATTGTCCTTTTGATGTGCTATCTGTCACTGTTCAAATAAACCTACCATTAAAATGATACTGTTCTGAGACTTTTCCTTTCTTTGTCATTGGACAAACTTACAAAATTCATGAGCGATCAATTAATTATTTTCTCCACTGTATATTGCGCTGCTTGGCAGGTGTTATTGTAATGAGATGATTAATGTTACAAATCTCAGTGGTCACTTGTAATAATGTGTTATAGTGTATCTATCGTTCAATGTGTATCTATGGATTAAAAGTTGTAAGTAAAACATAGGCTTTAAGTTGTCCTCTGGTGTAGAGTTCAGACATTGTGAGAATGTTTAACGTTACAAAGAACAAACAAAGAAATGTTTGTTAACTGACTACTTAAAGAACATAATAAGATATGTAGTCATTCTAACAATAAATAACCTCATGTGACTTTCAGATCAGGCCTAATTAGCTGAAATAGAAAAACAATAAGGCAAAGTAATCTTTCACAACATCACACTCAGCCGGACAGTTTAATATGTAACCTTGTAGTTTTAAACTGTGAGAATACGGTTCACTGACATTTAAAAACACACAACAGATGAAATGCAGTCATTGTTAGTGCCTTTTTGCCTGCTATAACTACAAATTAGGAAGGCATTCAAATATTTATTTTCCTTCAGCAGTGCAAATAAAGAAAATGTCCTAATTCATACTCACTCTGTAAAAAAGAGATACAATCAAAATACACAACATGCTGTTATTATAGAACAAACATTGACTAGCACTATGTAGTTGAGTGGAAAAGGTTTGTGCACTCCTGGTTAAAGGCCATGTTGAGTGAGAGAAAGTGCTCACTTTATTGCTAATTATATGTTGTATTTAATATACTGACAAAAAATGTTTTGTCCAAAAGATATGTTACATAACTATTATGCTACATATATTTTATTCACCAATATGTTAAATTCAGGACATAAACATAAAAGCAGTTACACATAAAAGTGTGTATTTTTTTTATCACTTTATCACGTAAAGGTAAGGGCATTGTGGCCACTGTTTTTCCTGTTGTAAACATTTCATTGAATATTCATATTCATTCAATAATATTTAATATGAGTAATCTGTTCATTTAGAAAGAATCAAAGTATTGTCTGGAACTTTTGGAATAATATTTATTTGGAAAAATACTATCCCAGATATTAATATTGAAGACAAGGCTGTAGATTTAACGTTCATGACATATAACGCTTTGGTCTCTGAGGAACAAAACATGGCAAATAACCTACTCAGCAACAAAGAAACTCGATTTCTTTGACATGAACGCCCCCAGGCATCTGCAGAATGTCAAGTGGTCACACTTCATCAGTAATGAGAACATTTGGCAGCACAATAACCAGACTCTGTCTTCTATTCCTGCCAGACAGTGGCGTTGCAGCTCGTCTAGCCGTCTAGTTCAATGGTCACCTGATGTAGCATCTATGCTGCCTTTTACATTAACTCATTGGAAACATAGAAACTTACACAGCTGATATCATTGCTAAGTCATTTGTGATTTCACATACTGTGAGTTCTTTTAAAAATATAGGTTTCTAAATAAGTCTTAGTTTGGGCAAATAAGAGTTAAATAACATTAGATAACATCAGGACATTTAAATGAAAGATTCATTAAGCTTTGAAAAAGGTTATTCACATCTAATTTACAAAATGGGTCTTAAATATATCTTTAAAGGACAACGTCCTACATTTTCCTTTTCTATCTGTGTGTTGTGTTTTATTTTTCTCTGAGGATTCTCCAGGACAACTTATTTGCCCAGTCACTATAATCGCACATTTAAAATCGTCTCTCAAAAAATTATTCAATGGATAATTTAACCTACAAACTGACAATGTTAAATACACAGATTGTGTTGCTTTAAGAACCTGGTTTGGATAAAATGGACAAGATTAAATTAAGATAATTTTCAGTAAATTAAATATATTAATTTTGATCTATATATTGATTTGGCAATTAAAGATTAATAATTTGCACTGATAAAATTTGTTGTTTTGCTCTATGAGCAATTGCATTTTATGTTAAGGGAAGGAAGTTTTTATATGCTGAATCTGTTTGACTCAATTAAGTTTATAACTTAGCATCTTTAAATTTGGTTCTTATGTTCATTTTACTGAGAAATGCACTTTATCTTGACACTTACTTGCAAGAAGTATAGACAATTCCCTTGATGTTTTTATGCATTTGATGGCTAAACAGTTTTTATTTTAGGGTTTTTTTTCAGGTGGATGTGAAGTCGCAACAAATTCCATCATTTTTGACACAGAGCCAGCTTGTCAATGATTATAGTCCAATTTCAGTGTACATGTGCTGTTTTTGTGGAGTACTTAAACCATAGGTTTCACCTGTGGCCATTGAAGAGATTGGAACGCCCGAATTTAATTATTTAGATGGGTGAGTGAATACTTTTGGAAATATAATGTAGCTAACATGAGCAAAATAAAACCAAATCACTAAACAGTCGCTAAACACTGTTTCTGGTTAATGTTAAGATCGAATGAAGGCATTTTGTACGCTAGCATATTTGTACATTTAAAACCAATGCTTTATTTGGATTGACAGAAGCATGTAACACAGAGGAAAATGAACTATTTTGGCTTACTCCGTTCATTTTGTTGTGGGGTCAAAAATGACCCCACTGGTACTCGGTGCGACAATGGGTGCTTGACAAACTCTAGTGAACAATAAAAGAAGATCTTTGTAAGCATGTTGTGCATAGCAATGAAATGTGAAAACTAACAAAATTATTAAACAATTGTATGCCTGGTAGGACACGAGGTGAAAGAGGCAGTGGGGTCATTTTTGACCCCAGCGGTATTTCTAGGGTTAAAGAGTTCCTTCACTGCTTTCTCCTCTGTCTGTTCCCAAGGCTTGCGCAAGGCATGTTAAAATGGGAAGCTTTGGCCTGTTGGCTGGTAACTTAGACAACAAGAATGGCAATTAGCTGTGAACTGACATGAAGAGCCCAGTGAGGTTTTGGGGATTGCAAACCTCTGACAATTGCCTTAACTTAGTTCCAGTAATATTAGACAGTAAAACTTCTGTAACTGCTGTTAGTGATGTAAATCAACCAGGCCTTCTTTTTTTCAGTGTTATTTACTAGGCTTTTCTTGACCAAACTCTGCTGGAAGCTAGTTTCTTATGTCCTTGATATATGTGCCTTTTGTATTAAACCAGCTTTTGATTATGTATCTCTGGAACAACTATGCTGAACACAGCATTTTATGTATTCTGACTCATTTGGGAAATACTGTTAGTTGTGAATAATTGAGAGAGAAGACTTTGGACGGTTACTAGTCAGGTAGGCTGCAGTAAGGAAGGAAGTCATTTTTTTTATATATCTAGATTTTCATCCCCTGAATCCATCATCACCATCTGATTTGCCCATGTGTGATGCAGATTTAAAAAGCCGAAGCAAAGCCCTCGTTTCGTAAACTTTGTTCCCATAAAACAGCAGGGGGCTATGACTGAGAACTGGGCTATGGAACATCTATTGAGTCTCATAAAAAGGAATGCTCTCCTGTGTGAATAAAGAAAGAGCCATTAACTCACATACTTAGGAAGTGGACATGATAGTTGATGGCATTAGGGCCCATTTGAAACATTCTTTATTTAGAAAGACCATTTAGTGACCCTAAACGCTATTAGATCACAGGTGGATGAGGGAAGCGTCAGAGCGGCATAATCTCAGCCTCAGATCAGTTCCAGATGTGCACGGTTGACGTTTATAAATGGCCTGCAGATAAATGCACTTTATTGTCCTGATTACATCCACATTTGTACCCTCCTCCCCCCCAAGATTAGTTAGAAACAATCTGTGTTTACAGCAACATAGGCAGTAAGAGATAATGTTTAGACTGGTGATGCACTCCTTTTGGAAAATATGGCTGCATTGGGCATGTAAAATCTTGTGGTCATCCCACGTGTTTTCTCTTGATCGTGGCACTGGTCCGCCACATGCTCCAGGTCAATAAACCATTTGACACTACTTGATGTGCAATACTGGGATGTGTTAATACCATACTTATCACATCATCCCTTTTTGCTCTGTTCTTGTACGTTCCAAGGGCTGTTGTTCTGTGGCACTCTGCCTTATTGCGCCATGTAGCTAAATGATTGCTGTTCACCGCCTTTGCCTTTACCCCATTATGTAAGTCTTGACCACATGTCTGTAATTTTTATTCTCATTTTCTTTAGAACAAGCCATGTAATAGACAGTGTTAAAAGATTACAACCACTGTCCTACACAAAGGCTGAAAATGCCTGCATTATTCCTATCAGGCCACAGCTGGAACTGAGAGTAACTGAAGGATACAGGAGTAGGAAGCTAGCACCAGTTACTATGTTGGCCAAACAGAGCGGGCCCTTTCTTGTAACGGATGGGAAACATTCAGGCAATGGTATTGATGTTGGTAGGGGGAGGGAGAGAGAGAAAGAGAGAGAGAGAGAGAGAGAGAGAGAGAGAGAGAGAGAGAGAGAGAGAGATGGGCATTCAATTACTGCCGGTTATTCTTTAGTATTGCATGGCATTTGAATGAGATCAAGCAACAATACAGGTGCTGAATGGGTTGGCTGAGCAGCATGCATCTGTCGAGTGCCAGCATTTTGTGAGATCACCGGGGAAATAAAGTAAACAATCCTGCAGGCCAGGACCAATGGCAGAACCTGTTTTGGGGGCTCATATGAATTTTATTAAAGGCACTTTGAAAGGAAATAATAACAATAATCGTAATCAAAACAAGATGTCCACTGCCCTGTGGTGCGTCACTCGCACTGGAAGCTGAGATAATATGTTTTCTGCAAGGCTCTTGAAAGTCAAGGATGTTCATAACATTTCCTTAAGGATACAACTGTTACTGTTATGAAAACCTTTAAAGGTGAAAGCTCTATAACCTCAGTGTGCCAGTTGGTGTAACACAATTGGTAATCGCTTAATTTTAACACACGTATTGGTTGCTGCTCAGCCCTTTTTCAAAATTGGTCCAGAACAATGGCAGTACCTGTTTTGGGGCTCATATGAATTACAAAAATCCCCCAGTTTTACGCGAATCAGGAGTTGGCGATTCAGTTACACGCAGACATTTTTAAAGAACCAAAGTCATCGTTTTACGTGGAAATCCTCACAATAACGCAGAAACTGCAAACATCCTCGCCTTTGTTTTGAGAACCGAACTGTATTACTGCCACCAGTAATACAGTTCATTGGGTTTGTGAAAGGCGCTATATAAATGTAACCTATTATTATTATTATTACCAGCCCAGCGGTGGCAGTAATACACTGAAAAGTTGCCAACCACCATAAAAAGAAGAAGAAAAAGCCATCTGCTGCAGCATGCCTGCTCAGGCTTGTCCTCTTATATTAGTGTTTTAAGCACCCCCCCCCCACAATTTTCAAGTTATCTCAGTTTATTTAGTATTAGTAAGCTGTTCCTTGTCTAAACATAGAGAGAGTGGAGAGAGTAGAGAGTCATTTCAATATTTCTTGCACTGCTAATGCTAACAGTGTTTCTCTCTCTCCCTCTCACACATCCACTCACTCACACACACACAAATAAACCAATATTTTCTACCTTGTCCCTGACTTAACTGAGAATCAACACAGAAAGCTGTCTTGTTCTTTGCATGCTGCTAATGCTAACCGTTAATGCTAACATTTTTAAGCAATCAAATTTTCTGATTATAATTTACATTTTCTTTATGGGTAATGCATTAAACGAAGTTTAAAATGAAATGAAACTGTTCTGGGAGCATGTATGGGGGTATATTTAGGGTTTACAATGTATGCATTTTTTTTCACCAAAACACAACACGGTTTTTCAATATACGCGGGTGCTCTTAGAACGTAACCCCCGCATAAAGTGGGGGATTACTGTATTACTATTATTTAGCATTTTTGCACATAACTCTCTGCTCAAAATACTGTAGTTGTCCAGGCTGTGGCTTTTGTCAATAGCATTAAATGTTGTCCTGTCTAATAGTATTTTTGCTCTTGTGTTTTTCTTGCACACTTTTGTCCTGTCTGCACCTGTGGTTTTGTGGTTTTCTGTTCTGCTGTTGTGCTGCACCATGGTCCTGGAGGCACATTGTCCTGTGCACAGTGTACCGTGTGTATATGGTTGAAATTGCAAGAAAACCTACTTGACTTTAACAAAGGAGAGTGAAGAGTGTGCATCGGCAGTTAGATATGCTTGTTATATGTGTATATTGTTTTCTCTTGTCACACTAGCATGTCCTTTTTTTAATGTAAAACAAATTTCTTGACTTCAAGGTGTACATTATATATTTGCCTAAAATTTCAGCAGCCCCAGTTTAAGATATTTTCTCTGCATTCATGCCACTATCTTAATTTCCAGTTGTCATATGCTGTTTGGAGTTGGGTTGGTGCACTGGGTGAGTGAGTTCCTCAAAGTAAATGATGCACCAATCAGTCTTGGCATTTAAGAGGTCTTGCAACTCTTGAAACCTGACGCTCCTGTGGAAAGGGAATAGACAGGGTTTTTTTTATTTTACTTTCCCTTCTTTGTCTGAAGGCTAAATGCATAATAAAAGAGCAGGCATGTTCTCTGTCTTTCAATAGAAGTGTAATTTATGAAGGAAAAAAACATAAAATTTTAAGGGTCCTCTTCAGCATTCTCTTGCAGGTTTGTTAAACTTGATGGGGAACCATTTAATAAAGGCAATCAAGCCATTGTACCCAAGTCTTGGCAGGCTCTTTACTGCAAACATTTTAAATATATTCTTTTACAGTCCGTTTCCTGGACAGGGATTAGGCATAGTCCTGGTACATATTGAAGGGAGATTCTTAATTAAAGCTAACCCATTTAGCTATGTGTCTAGCTGAAAGCAGGGTTGGGCATTGCTGATCAACTTCATTAATGCCATACTTGTCAAATATATCATGGGATCAAATGATGTTTAAGTTAACTTAACCATTAATAAAGCTGAAGTTTGTCATGTCGGCTGAGGGAGAACACAGCTGCTTGAATTCAAACAAGATAGTTTATTTACAGACCATAACTCAAGTTCAACACTTCAGTCCAAGACAAGGTGGCTTCCAAGGGAAGAAAACTTACAGCACAGTCTTCACTCACTTACACCTGACTCTCATAGTACAGCATAAACCACAGGTCGAATAGTTTACACTTTCTAAAGACTTGACTTGAGAAAGAATTTCCTAAAGTGAACTTTCTTCAAACCCTCCAGAATTCTCTACCAGAACCCCAAGAAGATTGGTGAGGTCTTGGTGTGGCTGATGTCCGTCTGACGTTGGATCTAGGATGTTGGTGACCACGCAATGTGGCTCTGGTTCAACCGGGCTTTAACCAGCCTAATGAGCACAGCTGAGGACACTCATGCACTCATTCACTCATTCTACTCCTGTCTGGGTTGTACCCTGGAGCACTCTAAGCTGGAACACCTGTGTGTAATCACCAGGTGACACTGAGCTCTACTCAAGCTCAGAGACTACCTGCTGATCACACAAACAACCTGACACATGATTTAACTCAAAAGGCTGCCTTCACCGGCAGCCACCCTGAACTTAACTAAACCCTGAACTAAACAGTGACAGAACTTAAAGGCTGCCTTTAATGGCAGCCACCCACAGACGTCACAAAGTTGAGTGATGCTGTCATGTTGCTTGCTGGGTTACTGATTGTGACACTCACAGAAGATACTTGAATTATTGTAATCAGCAAATTAGGAGGGAGTGAAATGGCCAGGTACTGGGTTCTCTATGGCAGTTAAGGTAAGATAGAAGTACTTGGAGGCTGCTATAAAGTAAAAGCACAAGCTTCATATTCCAGAGACCAGCATGGTCAGCGGAGTGGTGCATGACAACAGCTACGATGCTAAACAGAAACTGCTTACAAATCCGACAGCCTATTTTGTTCCAATTTCTTCTGCTAAAATGACACCAAAAGGTATCTTATGGAAATATAATAAATGTTACCCAGAGATAAGGCACATATACAGTAAGGAAATCCACTATGTATGCAGATGGATTTGAAACTTTTTTTCAAAATCTGAAGCACGCAGTAAATGGCACACACTACTGCAATTATCTGAATGATTGGACATTGGTGTTTTAAGGACATTGTAAAATACTACATATCTGTATTGCAAGAAAGACAGTTAAGACTGCGTACCATACAACATGTGACAGTATGCTTGAGATAGTTGCCTTGTCGAATCAAAAGTCAATTTGGATGAATGGTGCTGTCCACTACTCACTAATTATGGCACATAAAAGGACCTATGTAGGCCTGATGGGGGATCTACAATAAAGCGGCTCACATTTTTTTCAACAACTCTTGAACTTTAAGGCTGTGAGACAAAAAAAATCTTCATTTTGCTCTATCATCAAAATCATCAAAAGATTCACAAGAGGCTGAATATTAATAAATAACAAAAATATACTGATGAATATGGCCGCCATTTGCTAATTGATGCTTCCAACTTTGCTTCCACAGACCACATCTGTGGTCACCTACACTTTATTTATCGTTTGTTTAGTTTATTTCAGTTATGTTAATTGCAAATAAGTTCCACACATAAAGCATACATGTTTTATTTGATGGTACACAAGTCATCTATTTGAAGTGCACACATTTAGTTAACTTTTGTAACATCTTATATTGCTTAGTTATGGTTTATAACTTTGAATTTTGTGTGAGTTACCGGTGCAGGGGATGCTGCTGGTGCTTATCTTTTCATAGATTAGGTTTGATTATGTATGTATTTGTAAGTTTAGTAGTTTTATTGAGTTATGGAGCACTGTTTTTATTCTTTGATAAATAAATGTATTCTTTTTTTGATAACTACCCTGTGTTTCCTCATTGCCTACCATCTCGGTCCGTCACAGTATATAACCTTTATTTTTAAAATTAGTCAGTTTTTTCCTGGTTGTTTTCCTGTTTTGGTGTCAAAGTATTCGTCGAGCCCTAGTTGTGGAAATTATAGAAAGGGTGCTCACTATTTGCAAATCACAATAATCACTCTGAGAAAGAACTTGAAGGAGTGGGGTACAATTTAATAGTAAAGTGTTTAGCAGGTTTAACATTGGTCAATCATTATATCATTTTTAAAGTATATACATATAGTAATTCTTTAACACAAAATGAAATTTCACATGGCTTAGCAACATGGTGATTCTATTCATTTTTAACACAATAAGTGTTAATATCATGGGATATATGCATTTTCTACAATTGTTTAAAATATATCCAAACCTGGTGGCTATTCATAATATACGTGTAAAGTTGGTCTAGGAACAATCTGCACGTTAATTATCAGAAAGCACATGAAGCAATCACTGCAGCAGGGTAATTGTGCCTAAAAATCTAAATGTCCATCTGTGATTATTTGACTGTGTAATTGAATTGTGGCATTGTTGACTATGTGACTGAATGGTAAGTTGCTTCTCTGTAAAGATGTTTCCATTTCAAACTACATGTCTGAAAGGTAAGTTAACAATACAACACATAGGACTTCTCTGGGTCTTGTTGCAATTAAATGGTAGAATGATATAAGGTTTTAAATTCAGATCTATCTGTGTTTTTTTTGGACCCCTATGCAGTGTTACCACAGTGTATATCCAGAGGACATTGCATCAATCAAGTTCTGTCCAAATGCTAATGTTAAAATTTCAGATATGCATTTCTGTGCTCCTTTATTAGTGGAGTTTTGTGTGGGGTGTGCAGAGACACAGTGCAGCTCATTGCTTACCTTTCTTGCTGCTTTTAGATATTCCTGCAACCCTTTTCCATTGACTGCAGGATTCTCTCTTACCTTCTTTATTTTTTTAACCTTCTTACCTTCTTTATTTTTTACCTTCTTTAGTCTGAGAAAAATCTGGCAAGACAAACCTGTTTGTTCTATTAACTTTTCAAATAATTTAATTTTTTGTATTAATTTTAAGCCCTTACACATAGTATATATTTTGAGGACTTTTATGTTTAGATGACTTTTGTATGTTTGTTTATGTTTATGAATTCATACTTTTCTTAACGCACATGGACTCTGTTGAAGCAGATATTACACTGGAAGTGTATTAAATTGCAAAATATGTCTGAATACTTGTTTTTCTTCACTTCTAGTTTGACAAAAGTGTAAATGAACAACATACAACATTATTATGTTTTAATTTATGAAGAACACACCTTTTCTAATTGGAACAATGCTTCTTTAAAGTTCATTCAGGTCAGGGAGGTACCTGCTTCAGATCATTAAGACATGTTCAGACTCCTCAGTATGGGCGATGCTGGTACTCACTAGGGGCTCAAACTTGGATGTTTCAGAGAGAGAGAGAGAGGGTGCTCTTATCAGTCACATTCCCAGCTTTCTTCTGTAGCAGATGCTGTTCACTGGGCGAGCTGAAAATGTTTGTTTTCACAGCAAATGTTTGGGAATATACCAAATCACGGAAGTCCTGTAATGGCAGTGTGTATTTGTTTGTTACATTTGTTTAAATCTGAGGACTTCACCAGAAAATAATCATCCCATGTCTCGAGATGTGAAGATATTTGCTGAAGTGTAGTGTACAGATTGAAAAAGTATACTCTTATTAAAATTGTTCTTTATATAATAATGTGGAATCCAGAGAGTGACTTTATATGCACATAGTCTGAGAACCATAGAAAATGTGGTCTGGGCAATAATCCAATTAACAAAAGCACTTCAGTAATCATGATAATTAGAAAATTTGTGATCAGATTTCTTTCTAAATATAAATTGTATAAAACACCATCATTTGTTGGCATTGCACAGTGGCAATATTAAAATGAAATCAATTTTGTCCTGTTCCTGCTCTCATTATCAGATTTCTTGAAATCCAGTACCAGCTTTGATCCAGCTGAAAATTCTGAGTATTCTTTTTACTGAGACCATAGCGATGAGGTCAACATTAGTAGGGCACAGGCATTGTTAGGCAGTGTATAGATTTTTTTGAGGGGGGGGTAAAAGGAAATGGGTGTGCAGTGGATAGAGACAAAAAACCTTTGATGGGGAGAACAAAACATCCTCAGCGTCGGTGCATGGTTACTAGCTAGGAAGAAGTGCACGGTTTCTTTTAAAAAAATGCCAATACCAATTTTTAAATCAATACACTGGGGGGTACATTTTGAGCATATTTGAATCCTGGAGTTAGCTTACTTAAAGCAAGCTCAATAATCATGTCTCAGATGGATCAATGCAGAATAAATTAGCAAAAGAACAATAATGCATAAGACCATTGTCCAAAGTGTAAGTTATTTGAAAGAGAACACTGTTATTGTCCAAGGGACATTTGTTCTTAGTGAATCACCAAGGAAGTGAACTTGTTATTTGCCTGCCCAGTAGACTTTTATTGCACCACTGATTGATCTCTTAAAAATCCTTAGATGGATGTGTGTGAAAGTAGTGTTCAGACGTCTAGGTGAAATGTGAAGAAATGAGTGTGTAACAGCTGGATTTAAACTTGTAGGAGATTCTGTACAAGTGATGTAGAGCCAAAACTCCCACAAGCCTGGCATATCAAGCTTTTCTGAGAAGGATACCTCATTAAATCTGTGCAACAACGCTTAGATGTTTGCAACAGCTCCTTCCCTGTGTAATTAAATTCACCTCATTTGAAATGTACCAAAAGCAATATTTAAGATCTTTTTCAAAAAAATTGTTAGATGGAAGATGGAAGGTGTAAATATTGGTTAGCACTGTGAAGTTTTGAAGGGACCTCTAGTACAGAATACAGTTCAATCGCTGTAGGTTCAAAAAATTCAAAAGGGCACTCGTTAACCGAGACTGAGTTCTTTAGTTATAATACCTTTGGTGGACAAGAACTGCCTAGCAAATACAAAGATGTCTACTACAAAGGGCATGTGTGGGAAATGTCAACAAATACTTGACTTCTCAGTGGTTCCTGGAAAGGCCAGACATTTCTTTGTGCTGGTGCCACACTCTGCTCTCTATTCACAAATGTGTGGTCTTAACACCTCACTTGTTTCTGGTGTGAATGTTGTGTAGTGGGTAAATACTGAGACATTTACAGGCAGAAATACAAAAAAAACGTATTACCATTATCATATTTTAAAGTACTTGTTTCTTACCTGAAAGTAAGGCTTTTTGGAGCAATTCCATAGTAAAAAACACTATTTGTTCCTTAAAGAGCTCTCCAATGAAACACTTTTGTAAATGAAAAGCGTTAGTGTGAGGAAACTTTCATATATTGTAAACATTCCCAACTAAACCCAGCACCAATTCGAGCATCAGTACCTCTCACCGAAGTGGTACTGCTAGGGTGCATCTGTGGTACCTTTACTTAGGGAACATATGTTCCATATAATCATTGTCAAATCAAAAACCTTTTCCATCCATTCCTGGTGTTTGTATTTTTTATAATATGCCATGAAAGGCACAAATATACCCTTTTTAATCTGGAAAAAGGTACTTACAGTAGACAGTTGAACTTAAGGATGTAGTTGCACCTTTGAGGGGGGTCCTTTGCAGGGGGTCTCAACAGACTCAACAGACTACGTGGGCGAACTAGTTTGGTTGCACGCCATGGAAGAATCTGCAGTAACGCGGCGTATGAGTGAGGCATACTTAGTTTGTTTTTTATGATTTTCAACTGTGTTAGGACTTAGGCTAGTGTGTTTCGACTTACACCAAAATTCAGTTTACATCACTGCCGAAGGAACGGATCTGTGGCGTAATTTGAGGCCCCCGTGTACATTTACATTGTTTGTACCTTGGTATATGAAAGTGGTCCTGTACCCATTACTTTCACACTGTGAGGACCTATATTTTGAACAGCATGTTTTACTATGTGTCTGTCTCAGCTGAAACCAGAAATGATGACTCAAGACAAGTCATGGCAGCTAAGTACACCACTTGTGGAAACTTAAAATGTTAAAATGTTATGACAACAGAATCAAATAACATTGTATGAGAAATGGATTTGACTTATGCTCACTTGCTTGAGTGAGTCAGGATTAACTGAAAGATGTTTTTTCAGGAATAGTTAGGATCAGTTTTACATGTGGGTCAAACAAACAATGGGTTGCCATGATATTGTGAAAAGTTTACTCAGGGCCAACAGTGCTGATGAGACCTTTTTTTTTTCTTTTTGGACATGCCATCTAGTTTCAAACCTTGTTCTTGTGTCATGTGAATTACCTCAACATTGGGTTTACTGAATGATTTGGGAAAAGTATTTCCAAACATATCCATCAACGATAGCTTGAACAATAGCTTGAAATCTGAACACTCAAACCTACAAGTCACAAACTAATGTGAACTGACCTGCAGTGTGGCCTTAGGTGCTCATTTGTAATGTTCAAAATTCATTCATTCCTTCATTCCTTCATTCCTTCAGCTGCTTATGTCTAACCTGGATCACAAGAACAAACATGCAGAACCACCCTGGACAGGTCACAAGTCCAACACAGCAATTGTTCAAAATGCTATATTTAAAATATTGATTTTTATCACAATGAAGATCTAGACATTGCAGTGTATAATAAAAGCATCAAAGTAAGTTAATGGAAATCCTGACTGAATATCATAACTATAGACAGGTTATCATAAAAGCTTGATGTGTGACTGATTTTGCTTGTTTTGAGCCACAAAATACTGATAATAGGGTACAAATCTTATATTTATAAATATAAATCCATATTACGTATTCATATCCTAGATTGTATAGTATTGTATATTATATTTGCTCAG
>JBBJLR010009135.1:0-13847 GCA_037577145.1 Brachypetersius gabonensis
AGTGTGACGACACACACGAAGCATTACATTAGGTACAATCTGCACACACACACACACACACACACACACACACACACACACACACACATATATATTATACACATACATACATACATACACACACACAATATATATATACATATATACACACACCCCAGTCCCTATATGGAATATTCTGAAGTCGTGGTTTAGCTCTACTCATTCAGACTGAGTGTTAATTTACCCTGTGTTAATGGCAAAGTGAAAAAAATAGTCTTGAATACAAGAAAAATGCAGGACATGGGCCCCCTAATAGACCTCCTTGTGTAGTTTCTGATCCTGTAATCTATAAATATACTCAAAAGTATGTTATGTAGTTCAAAACAGAAACACCAGGGACCTGAAGGCCTGGATTTTGTCTGTACTTTGTCAGTTTTTTCGTAGATAAGCCTTATATTTGCAGAAGGAAACTTTGGATGCTACGCCTCGGCTGTTTTTCTCTGTCAAGTGATCTGTAGCCCTGATCTACTAGAAGAACTTCTGGAGAAGGTCTTGGCCTTCACTCACTTCTTCACCAGCGTGTGCCAGTTCGCCCTCAGGAAGTCCCAGGCGTGTTTGTAGCCTTTGGGGTTCCTGCTGACGGAGGTCACAACGTAGGGCAGGTCCTGGGTCTTCATCACCGAACCCTCCAGGCTCTGCTCCATCATCCTAGAGAACAGATGGGAGAAGGTGGGACACAGCAAGAGGGATGTAATGGCAACCTAACCTTTACCCTGAAAAATGAAGGGAAAAAGTTGATTAAGGCTGATTAAAGGATAAAACTACTGAATTTTCCCCTTACTTTTTCAAATCTGCCCCTTAAATAATAGAACCTCCTGAATTAACGCCCTAAATGTAAGATTAAGCGCTTTCACACTCATGCCTTACATCTAATTTGAAAGTAAAATTAAGGGATGTTTCACAAATGAATGGCCACTTAATTCAAATGAAGGGGTTTGGTGTATTTTCAGAGGTGAATTAAGGTTAAGGTTAAACACATTACATTGTGTGTCGTAGTGCATGTTGCTGTGAGACTGACCACTTGAGTTTGTGGGCGAGGGGAGAGATGGACAGCGCAGACTTGATTCGGCTCTTCAGTGAAATGTAAAGAGATTGGCGGTACTTCTCGAACAGGAAGTCCCAGCCCTCCTCAGTGCGGGCGCCGACGGAGAACACGGCCATGCTGACATCATTGGGGAGGCTGTCGGAAACGAAGGAGAAACAAACAGAATCATCAGCAACTGCCAGAACAAGATACAGCCATTTATATAATTTACATAAAGCTAATTTATGCAGATGCTGTTTTGATAGGCAATTAAAAACCCTTGTGCTCTGCTCCCCCCACTAACCAGAGCTTCACTTCATTCAATACACTTCATACCTCATCAAAATGAACATATGAAATGATATTCAGTAAATATAGTGCTATTTGACAAATAGACACTCTCTCACAATGCTATTACCTCACTGCAAAGTCATTGGTTCGATTCCCGGCCGGGGAAGCCAAGAGTCAAGGGTTCAATTCCCAACTGGGGCGTCCAGTTGTCAAGGGTACGATCCTGAGCTGGGGTGGATTGGCGTGGAGGGTTCAGTTCCCAGCTCGGCCAGGTGGGTTATATTCCTCACCATTTACATTTACAGCATTTATCAGACGCTTTTATCCAAAGCGACTTCCATTCCCTAACTACAGGGGGCAGTCTCTCTGGAGTAACTTTTGTTAATGATCTTGCTCAGGAACCCAGAGGTGGCGCTGAAGGTAGGATTCAAACCCATGAACGCTTGTTTCTGAGGTACGTATCCTACCCACTAGGCCACCACCACCAAAGCTCTTTCCTGTGTGGGGTTTGAATGTTCTCCATCAGGTTCTCCGGTTTCCTCCCATAGTCCAAACATGTGATGGACTGTTGACAGCTGGGCTACACCCCAGCACCCCTGAAAACCCTAGTTAGGATAAGCAGCTCAGACGATGAATGAATGTTTAATTGGGTTGTCTTTCTATAGTGTGTGAAAATCTGATAATATCGGAGCTCATCTTGGTGCAGAAATATAAAACCCTTTAAGCACCACTGTCAGTGTAACATATGATGCAACTAAGGATAAAACGAATTGCATTAGAAATATTTAATTATAAGGGCAATAGTACAGGCGTTGATCAAAAGAGACAAAGACCTCATGTTGCCGTCAGACTCCCTCCACCTGTTGAAGAGCTGGGTGGCGGTGGAGACGCAGGTAGGGTGTCCCCTCACACAAGCAAAGAGGAGCAGGTAACTGCGTAGCACCCTCTCGGACACGGAGCCGTCGTCACTCCATGCCTGCCGGTCTATGAGCCCGCGGAACAGGTGCACGATGTAGCCCTGCACAGAAAGCAATTACCCCTCAGTGAGGCTAAGGGCTGGACTGTCAGTGTGTGACCACCATACTGTGTATAACTCAAACTTACCTTATCTAAATCTAAGCTAACTAACTTAAACAAACCTAAACTTAACTTGGATACATTATATCAAAGCAGTTGGTCAGATGTGTCAAATGACTAATATCCTACATCCAATATAAACATCACATGTTTGAATCGCAAATAGTTATTAATATGTAAGAAAATGTACGACTGTCAGGGCTGGGTTCTGGGTGTTGTGATAGCGGGCGGCCACTAGAGGACGTCCTTTCCTGTGTTTTGATTTTGAGTTCTGTTTAGGGTTTGTATTAGTCTCCGCTGGGAGGTGTTTGGGATTAGTGTTTCTGTTTTGTTCTTGGTTGATGGGGTTTTGTGTTTGGTATTTAAGTTCTGGTTAGGTTTGTTTTCATTGACGTTTTTGAAAAATAAAATAAAAAACTAAATGCAGCACTTTGACTGTAAGGCCTCGTTCACACGGACGTCTGAACCAGGCGTTTTTCTGGCGTTCGTGACTCCAGGTGAGCGTCTATTGAACGCTGCCCGTTTTTTTGCTCATTGAAGCAAATCAAAGCATCCACACGGTGTTCAGCCCCGGCGTTCGGCCGCTGCGCGTTCGGATGGTGTCAAATAAACGCTGCATGCAACGTTTTCTTGCCATCAAAATCCCGATGAACGCCAGGAAAAGGCTGCCGGTAAACGGCGTCAGACTAACGGCAGTCGAACGCCTTGCTGATGTCGATCAAGCGTCGCTACCAAACGCCACAAAAACGCCTATTGCGTTCAGAGCTCGTTCATTACGAACGTCAATATGGATGAGGCCTTAGTGCCTGGAAAAGGGAACGAATCGTGACAAAGACATTTTAGATGTCTCCAGACTGATTAACAGAGCTGTAGATCCTAAAATGACTGGTTGGATCCTCACCCATAATACGCTTTCAGGCAGATAACCTGACGAAAATGTTCTAAACACAACATCATCATTAAATACCTTATCTTGTCTAGAGTTTTGTCATTGTTTGATTTATTGCACATAAAAGTTATTAACCATTACTTCCGTATCATTATTAGTAATTGTGTAATCATTTGCACAATTAATAACAGCAAACATGTAATTTGACTTAACATATATGACATTTATGAGTACACATATGAGTTAGCAGGAGTCGACTTTTCCAATTCCGATACTGAAACCAACACAGATTCTTATTTGCTTATCCCACTCAAACACGGTGCTATCCCACATAAAAAAATTATTACACACCATTATCTCCAGTTTCATCTGAGATAACGCAGCGTCCCTCATAAGGTTTTTCTGATATCCGCAAAGGTTCTTCCTATAAATCCAGGTCACACTCAAAAATGTAAGAAAATGACTTCCATAGCTGACCTTCATCTGGTTCTCCACTGCTTCCATGTCCCTCTTCTCCATCAGCTTGTAGAGCAAGACCAGTTCGCTGAGGCCCTGCGTCACGGGCATGATCTCAGTCTCATAGCTCAGATACAGCGTCAGGTCCAGAGCTTTGTCCAGCGGCAGCCTCTCCACACTGACCAACAGAGCACGAGTTACACCAAGACACAGCATCTAAACGTATGAACCTCGTCCTGTATCTCAGATCATACCAGACAAAGCTTGATTAAGAAAGATTTTCTAAAGAAGAACCCAACAAGAGATGGAGGGCTCTAATACAGTGGTACCTTGACTAACGAGTGTCCCAACTACTGAGTTTTTCAAGATATGAGCCGTGTCTCTTTTTTTGGTTTCAGTTGAGAGCTAAGATTCAGATATCCACCGCTAGGTGGCGCAGTGAACATCCGCCTAGCATACCGCCCGTGTTACACTCGTTTACTTTAAGCGGCTAGCTCACAGTGGGAGCATCAGTGTTGCGCTCACATTTCTGCAAAACTGTTTTTCCAACCATGTGTCCGAAGAAAGTGAGTGCGAAGGACGGTGCTGTAAAGAAGAAGCAGACGATCGAAAGACATGACCACGGTGTGCGTGTAGCCAACTTGGCGGAGCAGTACGACAATCTGCACCTTACTGAAGCAGAAGGAGTCGATAAAGGCTATAACGCCCAGCCAAGGGCATTAAAATATTTTCTAAACACATCTATCCATGAGAATATGGAGAAGCTGCTGATGGTGTGGTTGCGTTTGTATACAATATTTGTTATTTCTAAGCACATTTTTCTTAGTTAAGAACATACAGCAATAAACGTTTGGTGTCTTTTGGGAATTAATGGCATTTCAATTCATTTCAAATCTGATTTGACATACGTGTAATTTGAGCTACGAGCTCCGTCCCAAAACGAATTAAACTTTAGTCAAAGCACCACTGAGGCAACTGTCAGACCCTGTTTATATCCGGCTGGTTCACATGACTTGGATCTGGATTTCCTTGAATGGCAACATAACACAGATTTATTCTGTGTTTTTATTATGTCAGTCATATTACCATTACATACCATTACAATATGCATCTTCATACCATAGATGGTTTATTACTGTATACTAAATTGTTCAGTATATTGTTCATTGTATCTTTACATTTTGTTGTTTTGTGCTTGAGAGACACCATCGACTGGAATCAAATTCCTTTCGGCCAATAAACACGGTTCTGATTCTGATGTAATGACAGTTGTCATATGATGTCAAGAGTGTCATGACAGAACTTGTCCATATAACGGTATGACAGATAAGAACAGACTCTATAATATTTGATGTTCCTGTCATTAAATTATCAAGTGGCTTCATAACTGTACTGACATCAACCCTGTCATGACATTATTATTTGGACTTAACCTGTCATGACAACTCATGACATATTTATAAAACTGTCAATGTAATGCATCTCCAGCTTTTTAGACTGAAATCCATTGTGTAAAAATTAGCTCAGACGGAACAAGCAGCTGCTTCTATTGCTTTTCAGTTTCTCCTGTTCTTTTCAAAAGTCGGCCGCAAAGGGTTTGGTGGCAAATGTGGGACGTCTGGTTAAAGTGTATCTCGGTTAAAATGTGTGTGTTCTTTACGTGGTTATGGATCTAAATCGGTTTTTGGTTCTCCTTCTGTTGGACAGTCCCTTACACTCCAAGTCAGAGGAGACAGATGCTAACCTGACCAACTGGAAGACGTTGTTGAGGAGACTGGCCCGGTCGTTGCTGCTGAGGGCCGTGTGGTTGTGCTTGAGCAGCGTGATGAGGTCGTCCCAGCCCGACCCCTCATAGTGGACAATGTAATATCCGCTCATGTCCACGTTAAACTTGACCCAGTCCGCCTCCTCTGACAGGTACAGCACATCTGGGAGCAGCATGCATTTTTATCAACATCACACAACCATGTGGAGGTGTTAAGTAAACTCTAACAGACGCACTTATGTGGTTTCTGACACTGTACACCTTATTCTTATCTGTACAATTGGACAAATAGACAATATCATGTCTAACTATCGAACCGGAAGCCTTGGGAAAGCCTGAAGTCAGTGATGTGTTGGTGAGGTTGCTAAGTAGAAACATCTGTGCACACCCGTCTTGGTCTTCAGCAGAAAGCGATGGACAGTGGCTGAGTTGCTGGTGACGTAGGTCAGTGGGACGTGCCATAAAAACCTGTTTGTAAGAGAAGATCGGTCACCACAGGACTGTAGTAACCTGAAAATCCCACACTGTCCAATAGTGGACAAAGCGACTAATCAGACGTTTGCTATTTTTACCCGGACGGTCTGGATTGGTCATTGCCCTTCAGGTATCGCTCCTGACTTAGACGCACTTCACGGCCTTTGATCTCTACCGTGATGAGGGGGAAGCCTTCCTGGAGAGTCCACGTCTCCATCATCGCCTTGACGTCCAGCTCATCCTTGGAGTGCTGCTTCTATCGGACACAAATATCAGCAAACACGATCATTTGGGCTTATCTCTGTGCGGAGATTTGGCGTTTCAGACTTACCTTTGATCATTTTGACCAGTTTAGACACTCTAGATTTGGTTTAAGATAAGATAGCAGTGTATAAGGCTCCACTATAAACAGTTATAATAGCAATAAAACGTTGAGGAACCTAAACTCCACCACTATTCAGAGACTCCAGACTTAAACCTGATTTTCCTTTGTGCTGATCAGTGTCTTTGGCTTTCTTAGAGTTATATCATATCAGACATCTCTTTTGTTTTCTTTTGAGTGAGTTTCAAAGTGATACTGTGACATCTGGCCTGGTAATAAATGAAATGTTCTCATTACGGTTATTAAAAGGGTGTCAACATTTAGGACAACTCAATCAAAAAACCTCACTGGGCGTAGGTAGGACGGGCCTCCCTCTCCCTCATCACTCCCATGCTGGCCATTGTGGGCATCTCTTCAAAAAGCAGGTACAAACGTTACTATTCTTGTTGCATTCTTTTAAATATTGGCACTTCCATTATTTTAATCTGCTTTTATTTCCACTATTATTGTATTTTTTATTATATTTTCATAAAGCACAGTGAATGACATTTGTGTATGATAATGAGTTAATAAAATTAACAGAACAGGTATTAACAGAATTAGCGGTTAGTGTTCTCCTCCAAGCACGTTGAAGCTGTTCAGTGACGTTCAATTAGTGGCAGTTTTAGATCTAGTTGCACTTCACGTGTCTCAGAGGAAGTAAGTGCTACCCATCATTCTCTCGCCACTGGCATCATGGTATGCTTGGGACACAGCTAGTTAGTTATTGATTAGCAAATTTTGTTTTTTATTTTCACTTTTTTAGATTTTTAAAAAATATGAAGTCAATATTAAATCAACACATTTTTAATAAATGTAGCCCACTCACATTGGTCAGACTTTCCCACAGGTGGCTGTTGACTGTGTTCTGGTAGCTGTATTGCTTCAGATATGTGACGATACCAGACTTAAAGTGCTCAGGCGTCAGGAACTCCCTCAGCATGTGCAGGATGCAAGCGCCCTGAAACATCACAACACACAGGTTAGCCCAAACCTGTCTGGTCAACAACACTGGCGCTGAGGGGACGATTTGAACTAAATGTAGCTTTCTCCTGCTTGTACCTTGTCATACGACACGTCATCAAACATCTCCTGGATCTGAGCCGGGTTCTCCACAGGGGTGGACACGGGATGAGAGGAGCTTAAGCTATCTACCTCCATTGCCTCAAAGCACTTCCCCAGGAAAAAGTCATTCTGTAGACAGATGGACATGAGGGCTTTCATTCCAGATGCCCTGCTGGACATCATCACGCAAGTCACTTTTCAAACATTTGTTCTCAAGAGGAAGTTCTTGGACCTTTGGAGCACTTTCACCACAGGATGGATTATTATGAGCTGCTGTTGGTTTAACAGAACTGCAAAATAAGAGAAACCCTTCACAGACGGACTATCAACTGTTACTCTATATCTGCCTATAGCAAAGTCATCCCAGAAGGTGGTGCTGCAGACTCTGAAACAATGTTATTTTAACATGACAGACAGAAAAGTAACATGTTAGATATTTTTTCAAGAAAAATGGTTTTGGGGATGTTGGGGCGTTGATTACATGTCCCCACCATGTTTGTTGAGGCACATCTTAATGTGTATTTTCTTTCTTTTTTGGCACATTGTGCTCTGATCCCATATACAGAGGGCTTATATACGGAGGGCTTATATACAGAGGCTTATATACGGAGGGCTTATATACAGAGGGCTTATATACAGAGGCTTATATACGGAGGGCTTATATACGGAGGGCTTATATACAGAGGGCTTATATACAGAGGCTTATATACGGAGGGCTTATATACGGAGGGCTTATATACAGAGGCCTATATACAGAGGGCTTATATACGGACGGCTTATATACGGAGGGCTTATATACGGAGGGCTTATATACGGAGGGCTTATATACAGAGGCCTATATACAGAGGGCTTATATACGGAGGGCTTATATACGGAGGGTTTATATACAGAGGGCTTATATACAGAGGGCTTATATACAGAGGCTTATATACAGAGGGCTTATATACAGAGGGCTTATATACGAGGGCTTATATACGGAGGGCTTATATACGGAGGGCTTATATACGGAGGGCTTATATACGGAGGGCTTATATACAGAGGGCTTATATACAGTGGGCTTATATACGAAGGGCTTATATACGGACGGCTTATATACGGAGGGCTTATATACAGAGGCTTATATACGGAGGGCTTATATACGGAGGGCTTATATAAGGAGGGCTTATATACGGAGGGCTTATATACGGAGGGCTTATATACGGAGGGTTTATATACAGTGGGCTTATATACGAAGGGCTTATATACGAAGGGCTTATATACGGAGGGCTTATATACGAAGGGCTTATATACAGTGGGCTTATATACGGAGGGCTTATATACGGAGGGCTTATATACGGAGGGGCTTATATACGGAGGGCTTATATACGGAGGGCTTATATACAGAAGCTTATTGAAAAGGAGCTACAGTTTACAGCTACAGTTTAAAACAGAAAATGAAAGAGGCCTCACCACTTGCAGCTCAGGGTTGGTGATGTTCACGGACACAAACTCCATGAACTTTGCGAATCCCTCGTTCAGCCAGAGATCGTTCCACCACTGCATCGTCACCAGGTTACCAAACCACTGCCAAGACAACACGCTTTATTTAAAGCCACCACTGCTGTTTCGCTGGAGCAGTCTATCTGTTTCTACCGGTCTACAAAACAGAGGTTCCTACCTGGTGCGCGAGTTCATGGGCGATGACCATGGTGATGCCCAGCTTGTCGGAGGCGGAGGACTTGTGAGGATCAAAGAGCAGAGCGCTCTCTCTGTAAGTCGTCAATCCCCAGTTCTCCATAGCACCAGACTGGAAGTCCGGAATGGCAGCCAGATCTAAAAGCAGAGACGTCCGATACAGTCAACTGACTGAGCAAGAAGACACTCGCACACAGCATTGTCAACAGTCCGGCAGTCAATTACAAGAAGACATTACCCATAATTCAATGCTTTGACAAGTTATGAGCTCTACACTTGCCTTGTTTAGGGAGAGGGTAGGGAATGTCAAAGTAGTCATCATAGAAGTCCAGCAGCCTCACAGCGGCGTCTAGCGCGAATTCAGCCTGGTCTATCTTCTCAGGGATGGCGTACACGGAGATCTGACCAAAGTGATGTCAACAAGCAACAAATAAACAAAACTGACTAATATCCTGTGCATCAAGGTCATGCCTGTGCACAATGGTGAAGGGACAAACATGGACAGAGAATGGAAATTAAATTCAGTCATGATGCCTTGGTGAACTAACATGAAGGTGACTAGTGTTCTGGATCAAATCCAAGTTCTCCAGTTCAAAGTATTTCCAGGATGAAAGTCTTTAATCACAGTGTAATAAAAATGGTCTTGTTTGAGGGACACTTGCTTTGTCTGAAGTGCTTTCCTAAAGTTCAGGCTTCGACTTTTATTGGCATTTATTGGCGAAACCACCCAAACAGTTTTCTAGAACCCAAACAGTTCTAGAAAAAAACTTCCACAACTGTATCTACTGTGAAGGTTTTTGAACCTGTTTAAACTCCTGTAACTCTGAGACAAAATCTTGTGCAAAAGAACCAAAACAAAAACCAAACAAAGGGTTCTATAAGGAACTCAAACCACTCCTCAGGCACCAGACAGTCCACATTTTTCTTCTCTCCAGGCCATTAAAAAGAGTGAGTGGTCCAAGTGTGTTGGGAGCTGGGCTAGACTGAAAACATGGACCATTTAGGGGAACCCTGAGGAGCATTGCTTTGTGGCAACATTTTGAAGAACAGTTTTGGTTCCAAGAGTGTTGGGCTAGATGTTTTTTTCTAGGCAAAGCGTCTAGAAGGAGAGATGTTGACTGTTCGAACCTTGACCCCATGCTGAGTGTGCTTGCTAACGGACAGAAAGTCACACACGATGAAGGCCACCAGGTATGTGCTCATCTTCACAGTCATGTCAAACTGGTCCTCAAGCAGGCCGTCGGGAAGTACTAGCGTCCTCAGCTGTGAGCAGACGAGATTAAAGCATACTGAGCAGGTTTCAGTCTTTACTGGCAGCGTTTACATGATAAAATAAACGATTGTTTTGACGGCAGTACCTTTGGCATGTTGGAAATGGAGATGTGTCTGCTCTCTCGGCGGATGCGGATGGAGAAGTTGGCTTTGAAGGCGGGCTCGTCGAAACAGGGGAAGGCTGCGCGAGCGCTGGTCGCCTCGAACTGGGTGGAGGCCAGAACCCTACAAAAACGGGCACAACACTGTCACCGGAAACAATGCACTGCAACAGCAGGGTTAGCCCCACTCAAAAACACTGAAGTTCATTCATCAGGCACACTTATGGAAGGCAGAACTGAGGTCATATATTATTTCTAATAATATTTTCCATAAAATCGTACCACATTTTTTTAAAAAGTGGGCGTCATTACAGTGGGCCAGGGGCAACAAAGGGGGGGGCATAGGCCAACTGGGCCCAATCATACTAACTTCACTGTTAGTGGGTCTCTAGAGCTGAAACTAAACCTGGTGAAATGGTGTTTATCCACTATGCTGTTCAACCAACTGCTCACTAATATCAGATCTGCTCCAACTGTAGCTTTAAAAAGCTGCTAAAACGGCACTATCCTAATCTACCTTCTTGTAAATATCTGCACTTTTAATCCTCTTTTACTGATTTTTGATGCATTCTTTTGATGCATTCTTTGATGCATACAAAATGTTATCAGCCAGCGAGCTCCTTACCTCTCTTCTCCTTCACTGGTCTGGTACGTGCTTTTGTAAAACCCATGAAAACTCTCTGAAAGTTTGGCTTCGAACTCCAGCTCAACGATGTACACGCCACCTTTCTTTAGGACGCTGTGCTCACTCACTAGAGCGATTTGCTGATAGGCGGGATACTCCAGCACCTTCAGGGCCTGAGCCTGGCCTTCAGCTGAGACCAGCAGACTGGCCTTAGAGATTTGAAGCTCCTTGCTATGGAGCACAACAGTGCGAGTTTCTTCATGGACCTCCACTTGGATCTTCACATTTCCAGAGAAGTCTAGGCTGGTGAGATTGGGGTGGATGAGGAGGTCGTAACGGAGGGGGGAAACTGACTCTGGAAGCCTCATCTTGTTCCAGGGGAATGGTTCTCCATTGGTCGCCCCTGGGAACGAAGAATCATTTCTGCTTACATGCGCAACTCCAGCCAAAGCTGGAGTAAAACACGCGAGGAGAGCCAAGAGGAACATGTCCTACTGTTGAGACAAAAAAAAACCCCACATACATGAAGACTAGAATTATTTTAGGGATGAAGATAGAAGATACGAAAACCAACACCTGGAAAACTAAACCATGGAACCCCCAACAGAACATGAAACATTTGTTGTCTCGTGTCTCCAGGCAAATCACATTATGTATGCTAAACTGGGGCACCAGTTAGCATTAGCATATGGGTCAAGAGTTTAATTCATGCCCTAATACAGTTTAACCCATGTTTAGTTGAGTAATGATTTAAAAAATCTGAATTAAATGAATGGTATTTTAATTAACATTTTGAATTTATTTTCTTGCATTTCTATCTTATTACTACTATGTGTCAAAATTGAAGTCCTAGCAAAACTACAATTTCCTGTTCCTTTAAACACATTAGCCAACAGCTATGAGGTCAAATATAAACTTAAATGCTTGGCATTTAACACTAAACCTTATTTTCCCTGAAATAGGGATTTTTGGGTCACTCAATGGATTGGGCCGTAATTCCATCTTTGATATGTTTGAAGTATATAATCCTGGTGGGTCACAAGAGCTGAAACTAAACCCGATGGAATGGTGTTTATCCACTATTCTGTTCAACCAACTGCCCATTAATATCAGATCTGCTCCAAATGATTTGTGATTTTATTGCAAAATACACCATGTGGACAAAAGTATTGGGACACAACTGTATTTCAGATTTTGGACTAGATCCCTTACTTCCAGTGAATGACAATCTTAATGGTTCGCCAAATGAGACACCATGCTTCAACTTTGTGGACCCAGTTGTTGGGGAAGAACCTTTTCTATTCCAGCATGACTGTACTTGTCCATAAAGACATGCTGGAGGAGTTCAGTGTGGAAGAACTTGATTGGCCACACAGAGCCCTGACCTCAACCCCATCCAGCACCTTTGGGACGAACTGGAACGAAGAATGTGATCCAGACCTTCTCGTCCAACATCAGTGTCTGACCTCAGAAATGCTCTACAAATGAATGGGCAGAAATTCCCACAATCGTCTTCCAAGATGAGTGGAAGCTGTCATAGCTGCAGGACCAGTTCCATATTAAAGTCCATGTATTTGAATGCAATGTCAATAAAGTCCCTGTTGGTGGAATGGTCGGGCGTCCCAATACTTTTGTTCACATAACGCATCTACTTTCAAATTCAAATCCATAAGGAAGAGCTGGTAGTGACTCTGCAAAACTGTGTAGATGTTGACGGCTTGAGAGCTCGATCAGGATCTCATCTCAGACCAACTACTCTATAGGTTATATTATATATATATATTAATATCGTGTAAATACTACTATATGATTAAAATAATTAATTAATCTTTACTCACTGCAGCTCGCGCGTCAGATGGAGGGGTCAGGGACCAGAGAAAGAGAGTGAAAGTGAAAATAAAACAGCTCATGCGTCATGGGAGGAGACATATAAAAATAAAATAAAAATCATATAAATTTACAAAACGAGAATGAAACACTGTGTAATAGAACAAGGAACGTTTTATAACACAAAAATATTCAAGCAAAACATTACAAAGTGCAAGAATATGTAAGACGGCCGTTTTAGCTGTCAAAATAAAAGTCATGAACTTACAAACTAGTAAACATGCTTAAAATTTTCAGTTCTTTTTGTGGGCTTTGGGAATTAAGGTTAATAGAGGAGAAACACTTTTGCAAAAGCTAAACCTAGTATGTGGACACAAAAAAATTTAGAAGCTAGTTATAATAAATAAATACAAGAAGCACTAGGTGTTTGGTCACTAAATGGAAGGCTTTAAACCTTCTTTGTGTTTACAGGCTGTCTTGGGGCTTAGGTGAGGGGATGGGGTAGTAACATTTAGCTTTCAGGGATTGGAATGATTTTTTACATTTGTTACTTTTCCACTTCAGTGCTTCATTCCTGGTAGTGCCCTAATAAGTAAAACACTTGTTTGTGAACCCAATGACTCCCCCTGGTCCCAAACACACACACACACACACACACACACACACACACACACACACACACACACTTTCTACCACTGCATCCTTGAGCAAGACACTTGTTAGTGTCTCCAGGGGACTGTAACTAATGATTGTAAGACTCTGGATAAGGGCATCTGCCAAATGCCGCAAATGTAATTTTTGTGAATTCCTAAAAGTTGGATGAACTAAGAAGTTCTGTAGTGAGTGTTTGGCCCTCATGCTTGTTTAATCTAAATGTTTTTTCTTGCTCCATCTCCTTTAGTCACTG
>JBBJLR010009146.1:0-13844 GCA_037577145.1 Brachypetersius gabonensis
GTATGTATGTATGTATGTATGTATGTATGTATGTATGTATGTATGTATGTATGTATGTATGTATGTATGTATTTATTATTTTAACTCTACTAGTATTAGTGGTAGTATCCTCAGCCTCCACACGTGACTACTGCATTTTATATGTACATGTGTGTCTTTTTTTTTTCTTCACATGATTCTAGGTAAGCAAGTGATTTGGCAAGTTATTTTAGTGTTTATACTGGTTTGCTTGCTAGTTGCTAGTCTTGTTTTTTCCATTTGCTTTGTTTTTTTTTTCCTTTTTCATAAGACTAAAATAAAGCTCTTTCAGTTGTTTCTTTAATTTGAAGTGTTTTTTGATGCTAGTATTGATTAGTTATTGCTCCCCCTTCTCTGTTTCTCTCAGTCAGCACAGCCTGGGCAGCCATGAGTACGTGCAGAACTGCAGGAAGTGGGAAACTGAGATTAAGCTGCAGCTACTCGCCCAGAGCACCATGAGGAGAGACCTGGCCCGAACGGTATGTCAGAGCAAAGATGAATTCTGTGAATCACTGTAAGCGTAGCATGGCCAATTTCCACTTTCACCAGTTTTAATCTGGGATTGGGGCACAATCAAAGCTTTCTTTGTTCATACGGGCCCCTTTCTCTATGTGTGCCCACAGAGAGATGATGATATCTCTCCTGTTGACTTGGAGAAATACCTGGGGGACATCGAAAGGCCGTTTAAGGAGACAGTCACAAGGTAGGAATGTCTTTTCGCTTCTACTTTCCTAAAATTTCCGGGAAGTCAAGAATGGTCTTTGTAGTAATTTTCTCTGATTAATATCACTCATGTTTCCTTCACCAGAGAAAGCCTTGCTGAATATTTAGAAGACTATAAAACTCAAGCCAGGATCTGTCTTCAGAATGAGGTATGTATTTATTTTTAAAACAACAGCTTCAGTAGATTCTCTGTCAACAACATTGCTCTAACTCTCATTTAACAATGTTTTATTTAGTTTTGGCTGATGTGTTGCTGTTATGCATCATTTATTTTATTGTGTAATTATTCATGATTCAATATGCTAAATAGCCAGTTTCCTCCTACCTTCAGTTTTGCATTTTACTTGATTTATGTTATTTAACTCGCCTGTAGCCAGCTGATATTTAATTTTTGACTTTAAAATTCCCCTTTGGTTTGTTATTTTAGCAAAGAAATATTTTAGTGCAACTGTTTGATATTGCAAAGGTTCTAATTATTTCATAGTGACATTGTGAACTGTGTGTTTCAATTAAAACTTCACAAAAAAACTGTTTTTGTCTATAAAAACAATCTACCATTTAAATCGTGATTGGTGCATCCCTTCTGTGAAGTTAAATGACAACATGAAGAAAAGAGATGTTTCTTTGTTTGTCTGTCTCTTTTTAGAGCACCCAGTACAAAACAGCAGATAGAGTGATCCAGACTGTCAAAAAAATATGTTCTGTGCTGGATGAGGTGGAAACTCCAGCCATCACTGATGCTGTGAAGAGACTGAAGCATTCAGTCAACATCCCTAAATCCCGCTCCCCAGAGGTCAGAGGGCATCAAATAGCAGGATAATGTTTTCATGCACAATACAGTTTTAGCATTTTAATAAACTTGTGAATTTGTCATTCTCTTGTTTGACAGACTGGTGCAAAATCTGCAGTTTTAGCTGATAGTAAGTACCAATAAAATATAAGTGCAATAAATTATTTCCAGTGCTTTCATCTTGCTCTCCCTAAATTTAAAGTAATATGTCCTGCAATATGTCCTGTATGTTTTACATTTTCAAGTCAAGGTGAACTTTATTATCTTCATCATATATTTAAGTATACAGAGACGAAATAGCGAAGCTCAATATCTACTGTGTACATATAGCAACAGATTCAAGGCATGGCAAAACAAACAAAATAAGTATAAAGTAAGATAAGGGTGAGATTTAACCTGTCCTCAGTGTGTGGACAACTGATATAAATATGGGGTGTCAAGCGATTAAAAAAATTATCAATTAATTACAGGCTCTGTGATTAAGTAATCAAAAAAAAATCACAGTTTATATATATGCTGGGGGATTATGCTGAAGCAAGAACAATGATAGAACTAAGTCTATCTAAAAGGTGCAATCTACATACAAGCACTGGAGGCATTTTAACCAGAAGCATTTTAATGTGGATGGGGGCATGTGCAGCACATGACGTGTCACGTCTTTCACTCATATAAATTACTGAATGGATACGTTTTGGAACGAAACGAATGGTTTTTAAAAGTTGCCCCTAATGTAATGGTTCCAGTGCCCATGCATCAAAGGCATCTCAAACCTGGTATCGGGCTGTGCTGCCTCAGACCACCGGATTCGCTCATAAACGCTTTGTGTTGAGGTGATAGCAGAGATGGGGACTCGAGTCTGAGACTCGGACTCAAGTCGCACTTAAGTTGCACATAACTCGTAAACAATGTTCATTTCATGGAATTATTTATTTATATCTCGCACTCTTTCTAATGACCTGAAAACTATTCACCTCGCCCCAGTGTCCCATTACTTTTGTCCGAAGTGAACGGTTTTGAGCCAATAACGGTTTTCGAGGGGTCGTTGGAAAGGTGTCGCCGAGCCCCATCTAACTGTGGAGTTTTATTAAGAGTGCAAGATATATTTTTCATATATAACATTTACATTTAAGATCATTTAAGGCAAATCTTCCATGTTGGTGAGAGCATATCACAGCACGCAGCCACGCCCCCTGCTAAGCAACAGCCAATTGTAATTGTGGGGCGTGGCCAATTAGCATATCTTCTAAACGTTCAGAGCTCAACATTGACAGCTCAAAAGTCCCACATTTAGAGGCGCCGTTTGTAAACGTTACCACTCAAAGACTTGGTAAAAATGACTTGTGAACATCTCTGGGTGATAGTTTAGACCTGATGACAGAATAGACGATGTAACTAGTATACACAGTATAACCAGCATAAATAGCTGCTTAACTTTATTAACATCTGCTAAATGTCGTAAATGTAAAAGTCAGAAAAATAGAATAGTTCTAATACTAAATTTTATTATTTAGTACTAGAAAATGCTTTGGTTGTTTTTAGATGCTTTGCATGTACATGAGTTCAATCCCTGGCATCTCCACAAGGAACCAACTTTATTTGATGTAAACTCCAACTGCAACTCCAGGTAAAATCTCATCTGCTATCTTTTTCTCTTTGCAGGTTGTTCTAGTCTAGTGGCAGATCGCATGGAGGAACTAACAAATGCGGTGTATCACTTATGTAAGCTCTACCTGCGGTCTTTCTGCCTGTGCTGCCAAGGCCAAGAAGAGCAGGAGCCTGCAGAAGACAAGAGAGACAGCAGGGAAGCTTCTGGCGCTACAGAGCATGTGCAGTTCACTGTCTATGCCATACATGGAATTTCTAATGCATGGGTCAGCAGGTAATAGTGGTGCAGTTCAGTTTAATTGTAATTACTTTCATGTCCTGTTTTACTGCTTCTTTCTTTAGGCAGCTGGATTATAGTGCATTTATTACGCCTAAACATATGTCAACTTTATGGCACAGCAAAGATCTTGGAAGTAGGACAGCTGTGTCCATTACTGTGCACTGCCTAATCACCTTAGTTCAGTGCTATTACAAAATTTCTGCATAATTTGATAGCTAAGATTTAAACAAAGTCATTCAGAGTGATTTGTTATGTAGTGAAGCATATTGACTTTCTTTACAGCGGTGTTGATAGGTGTTCATTCATCCCTCACCTGAGCCTGTTATCCTAAACAGGGAAATTGGCTAAAGGGGGGCGTTCAAGAGGCAAAAGGTGTAGAAACATCCTGGACAGACCTCAGTGCAACATAGGGCAGACATATACACAGTGTCGCTCCTAGGGGCAATTTAGCATCCCAGTTCCCTTGCATTACAGGTCTTTGGACTGTTGGAGGAAACCGGGGAACTTAGGAGCCATGCACACATGGGGAGATCATGCAAACTCCATACAGAAAAACAACCCATACAACCCTTGCTGGGATCTGAACCCAGGGTCGTCTTGTTGTTAGGCGAATATAGCCATTTTATTTTACTCTTTGCTATTTTTTTTTAACATATCTGTATATCTGTAGGAGATTCAGCCTTCAGACATGTTGAATGCTTTGGATGTCTTGATCTTATCACCACTGCTGTAACATTCTTTAGAACAGTGCGTTTCTCTCCAAACTGTTCGGAATGAATTTGCTCGCATCATCACTGCGTAGAAATTTTGAAAAACCTTGTTCCTCTGTTTTAATAATGCATTAACTATTAATATGTGCCGCTCAAAGCTACTGGGCAGCACAGGGTATTTTAGGCATCCAATTCCTCATTAATCGTTCACCCACTGCCACATAAATCTAATGCTATGATGTGCTGCAAAGATTTGAAAGAAGGTTACATCCTATTCATAGCTGACTTGTTTACCTCCAGTCAACAGCAGCACTCTGCTATGCCTGAAATAAATTTGGTCACTGATTTCCGTTCAGAGCTACAGAGTAGGCCTCTCTACTGAGGTCTTTTTAATGCTTGACTCTTTAGAACACCAAATTAAGGGATATTTGTTGCTAACAGACTTTTTCTCCATAAGGTTTTCTCTATCATGCCTCAGCCAGAGAGTTATTTATAGCACTAAAGAGTATTTCCATATGTCATACTAAGAGCTCCAAAAATGCATGTCCCCAATAGAAATGCTACCAGAAACAATCAGTTCATGATGAATCCATGCAGAATTCCGGGGATTCGGCATTGCATTTCAGTCATACTGCCTGTGTGCGCCTGTGTGCGTCTGTGTGTGTGTGAGAGTCAGAAAGAGGAAAAAAAGTTTTTTGTTGTGGTTTGTACCAGCCATTACATAACATTGTGCCTCAAGATTCAAGCATTTCCCACAGTAACATACATGATGGATTTCTACCCCATATTTTTGTCAGCATGCTTATTATAAGATGCAAGAATGTTTCTTTTCTTCTTTCAAGTGCAGTTGTGTTATCTGTCCCTTGTCTGTTCATGTAGTTATGAAAAATACTACCTGATGTGTGCCCTGACGCATAACGGTCGGAATCTTTTCAAGCCTGTCCAGTCCAAGAAAGTTGGAACGTACAAGAGCTTTTTCTTTCACATCAAATGGGATGAACTGTAAGTGATCCACCTCTGGAGCCAACCTGCAACAAACAGCATTTCCTAAGCTTTGTGGATTTAATAGAAGCTATAGTTGTAGCCACAGGATTGCAAACTTTTCTGAAGATGTATCTTTGTTCCTTTTTGTTCAGGATAAACTTTCCCATTTCTGTGGCCTTGTTACCACCGGAGACTATGCTGAGTCTCTCTCTCTATGGCGTTCTCAACCAAAACACCAGCAACTCGCCTGATTCTAACAAACAGCGCAAGGGACCAGAGTTCCTGAGCAAAGCCACCATGCCTCTTTTTGACTTTAGGAGGTACGTCATTAAGGTTTTTGTGTTAAATAGGTTCCAAACTATTTTATAATATTTGTAAATTTTAGTTTTTGTTGTGTAGGCACTTCCTTAGTTGCTCTGCACCATAGGAATTTGTCATTTGGCTGTCTGTTAGTTTCTCTGTATGATCATTTTAAAGTGTGTTAGAATGGTTATGAGGGACTACAGCAGATGTTGGCATGTTTCAGGGTGCTGTCTCGAGGAACCAAGCTGCTTAGTTTGTGGTTATCTCCTCACTGCTCCCTATCTGGAGTTGCTGGGAAGAGGAATGCCTTAGCAGAACGAGTCATACTGCAGGTAACATGTTACATACTTCATCTGACCACATTTACACGCACAAACAAAAATTGTTGGCTTACTAGTGTGCACCAAATCTCAACTGTCACCCACACAGGTAGATTTCCCCAGTCCTCCAGTAGATGTGCTCTATGTGGGACCCCAAGAGACCAAGTACCCTGACCCTCAGTCTCTAGAGTCACCAGATCCGGAAATTAGAAGGAGGATAGAGAAGCTCTGTGCACGGGCATCAACTTTTGGGTATGACCACAGCCAAAAGAGGTTTAATAGTGCATACATACAATCCTTGCTCTTTTTATTATATGCTAGTAGACTGAGTTACGTAATTTGCTGTCATTTAAGACCAGAATATTATGTCAATTTAAAGTCAGATGCCTGCAGTATATATGCTCAATTGGCTATTAAAGCCCATCTGTTCTGTGCTCTAATTACTAGTAGAAATGGTATTTGGCATGGAAAGGAAACATGTTATTGGGCCTTGGTGTGCTGGGTTTTAAAAAACAATAGCCAGTGGTAGAACAAACAGTGCAGTCAGCTTGATGGAGGCTGTCAAACAACTCTGGGCTTTAGAGTTTGTGCATGTTTCCATGCTTTGTGGGTGTGGGTGTGGGTGTGGGGGGGTGTGTGGGGGGGTGTGGGGGTGCGCGTGGGGGTGCGGGTGTGTGCGGGGGGGTTTACGGGTGTGCGGTTGTGCATGTGAAGCCAAATAAACAGCTACCAGACACCTAGGTTGGCTATACATTTGCACACTCTGGTAGAAGGTGTGACTTTCCTGCGCTCCTGGGCCCTGGATGATGTCCACCTTTTTGGCTATATGGTTCTGAGTTTATCTGGTAAGTGTGGCAGCGAGTGATCACTCATTTTTGTCCTCCAACAGACTGACACGGGCAGACAAGCAGCTGCTTTGGGACCATCGGAACCATTGCATTGGGCATGAGCACAGCCTGCCCAAGATTTTGGCCAGTGCACCCAGCTGGGACTGGGGCAGCATGGCTGACATACACGCGCTCCTGCACCACTGGCCCCCACTCTCTCCCGTCTCTGCCCTGGAACTTCTCGACTCAAAGTAAGTACTAAATCTCAAACCGAGACTGGGAAAAGAACACATTCAACTTTTGCCGTTATGCAACATTACTAATGACATTACTCTCTATGTCTAACATCTCTAGGAGTAGAAGGTAACAAATACTTATTTGTTATACCCTATAAGGCCTGATTATATATTTATTGGATACAGGTTTGCAGATACAGAGGTTAGGAGCATGGCTGTGAGGTGGATTGAGAACTGTAGTGATGATGAACTAACTGACTACTTGCCTCAGCTTGTACAGGTACTCACTTGCACACAAACAATGGCACATTTTTAACATCAAGATATTTTATGCAGGTTTACGTGTTTCCCGTCTCTACGAAGATATTTAAGTTTAATGGTTATTATTTACTGCTTAAAATTTGTATGCAATTTTAAACACTATTCATATCTTTTGCAAACTGTCACAGTCTGTGGGAAAATACCAGTGGAGACATGCAAAAAGCTCGTCAGCAATTATAGAAGCTTTTCTATTGATTTTTGTGAAGGGTATGAATAATGTTTTAGGGCACTGATGTTTTATCTAGTTCGTTATAGAAAAAAAAGTTACCCTCAGAGTCCCGAGCATGGGCGCCGGAACCATTATAGCTTTATAACAATTTTTTTCTTGACAAAATTATTTCTTTATGCATATTATTTGTCTATTTCTTATCATTATCAGTGTTATAAACTGACTATAAACTGTATTTAAAGGAACATTTGTTGACAAAGCAGCATAAATCACAACACCGGCGCCCATGGTCCAGAGCCACGATCATAGCAGTATGAAGTGACAATAGTAATTGATTAGGTCCCGGAATGCATGTCAGTGTAAGCAAATCAGAGTCTGAGATTCCATTGTGTACACAAGCGCCCGCACACAGAGAGGAAAATCTGCTTTTCTGTTAATGCTCTATCCTACGCACATGTTTATATTCATAATTTTGTATGATTTGTATAGTATACTCTTATTATATACTGTTATGTATAGCTTAATTCTATTGGTTGTCTATTTCTATTGGTGGTCCTACTTTTGTACTGTCCACTTTCTGCCGTAACAACAGAAATTTCCCACTTGTGGGACTAATAAAGGCTTATCTTCTCTTACCCTGCAGGCCTTGAAGTTTGAATGCCAACTGAAGAACTCTTTAGTGATGTTCATGTTGTCTCGAGCACAAGGAAACATTAATATTGCACATTACCTGTACTGGTTAGTAATAGGTTTTGACAGTTTGTTACAAATATGAATAGAAATAAATAGTATAGGACAGTATCACTTTTAGAAACCCGACTGTTCAGAAAGGTTTTAACTGCTTCTGTTTGGTTTCAGGCTGCTGAAAGATGCAGTGCAGGACCCAGCATATGGTCAGTGCTACAGCCATGTACTAGGGGCACTGCTTTGCTTGTGTGGTGCTCGGCTCAGGTCTGAGCTGGAGAAACAGACACGACTGGTGCGACTGCTGGGAACCCTGGCCGAAAAGGTGCGCCAGGCCAGTAGCTCCAACCGACAGGTAAGCAGCAGCTGCATGGTCTAAATACTAGTGATGTGAAGTCAGGGATTGAAGGTCAGGGCTTAAATTGGTATAAGAGCCAAGAACAGAAAGGTATTATGTAAAATGATTATAAGCACTGTCTGATACTTCAACCATTGTTTTACAATAGTTTTTTTTGTAATTATTTTATTATAATCAACATTCTAATTGAAAAATGTATTTTAACTGAAGTGGAGAGTTAATTAAATGTTTTTATATTTTCTGCAGAGAAGCCAATGTGACTTCTGGCTCCAGTGAACACCATTGTAAAAAAAAAAAAAAATCATAGTTATTTGTATTGATCAAGAAAATAAAAAGTTTCAGGATGAGTATAAACTAGCAATGCAGAAAAAATGTTTGTGTATTCTTAAGCCTGTCCATAAGTTTGAGCTGCTGTATGAGCAATAAATGATATGCGGTTTAACATTATAACTACTGGCTGCAGCATCACATACACGTACCTAAACATTTTGAACATATACTGAGCCAGCCTGAAGGTATTTTTACATCTGATGACAGAGCTTTATGGGAGTAGGTTTTGGGGATATTCTCATTTATTTTTACTGTAAAATGATTACAGAATAAGTTAGACTTAGCGAATGTAACACCAACAGGACAAGATAGTGAATGTTCAGTCGTTTTTGAAGTTGAGAAAACTGAAACGGCTTCAATATTTCATAAGCGTGTATTTTAGTGATTTTGGTAAAAGTAATGTTGTCTCAAATCACTTTTTAAGGTTCCTTAATGAATAGCTTGGTTTGTTAGAACACCTGCATGGATAAAAGCTGTTTACTGACCAATTTCGCTGCTTCAGAATCTAGAGAAGAATTACGTTTTTGGCCAAAAGTCATATTTGAAAATACAAAGTTTTTCAGTCAGTTTTTGACTGCTTTACCTGCTCCTATAAATGAACTACTGCTCTCTACAGAGCCTCTTCAAATCTGCCTTGATTTATGTTAGATGCTTTTTTGAAAATGAAAGCTAGAAAATTTACAACATAAACATTCGTAAACATTTTTTATAAATATGATTATAAATATCAACTCAGTACTGAGTTAGATTTCATACAGTTTGTAACATCTGTCTTAAAAATTGCATGTTTAAATCTCTTTCTTGCTGAAGGTGGTGCTCCAGGAAGGCCTAGAAAGAGTGCAGTCGTTCTTCCAGAGGAACAACTGCAGACTTCCCCTCAGCCCCAGCTTAGTCGCCAAGGAACTAAATGTAAAGGTGAGTTGTTCTCTTTGCTATAGAACTTCTCTAAAGTTATTGTGGAAGGAACGATAGATATTCTTTGTATTCAATAAGAGAAAAATACAATGCACAATATACAGACTGAAGGAGCACCATTCTCATTTAATACTACGTTGCACTGAGGCCAAGAGGACGTAACACACTACTTTGTTGTTTGTAAGTGATTTACATTACACTCTGTGTTTCTCTTTGTGAGTGCAAGCAAATGCACTAACTACATGTAATTTACTGTCCTATGTTCCTTGTTTGCTCCAAATCTCTTCCTGTTTCAGAGAGGGAATGTGCACACCCAGCACAGTTTAAACCTGTCTCTTGCAGCTGCCTGTAATGCCTGACTTCATTCTGCCTCCATTCAGTGTTGAAACCAGCTAATAGCACCCCCCTTTGTCATCTTGACTCTAGAAGCTAGCAGTACTTTTGTCATAAAGCATTGTTTTTCTTTCCCCTCTTCTAAAACTAGGCCTGCTCTTTCTTCAACTCCAATGCCGTGCCACTGAAGCTTGCCATGGTCAACACAGACCCACTGGGAGAAGAGATCAATGTCATGTTCAAGGTAAGGAGCCGCAGAGGTGTAAAATGAGCTGCTTTATCAACGAAGACACATTTCTGTGAAATGAATTTTCTTCACTCAGTGCCTGGTGCGCTACCACTGTAGGGGGCGGGGTGTAATTTGATTGCTCTTATCAAGCCATTTATGGTTAAGTACAGCTGAACGCCTGCACTCATGGGCTGATTATTTTTAAATGACACACCGACCTGACCTGAGCTTTAGTGTCTTGAAATCTGTTTGAGTCTGCTATGAGTTTTGCTCCACATTTGTTACTTCGTATTTTGTCCCCACGGCATCGACAGCTCTGATTGTTTTGAAGGTGTATTGACGGTCTGCTGTGCCTCCCCATATGTTACAGAGCTGATTTGAAATGAAAAAAAATTAAATGATCAGTACTCCCCCGATCAACTGATTAAAAGTCTGAATACAGGCGCACTGCGCCGGATATTTATATATGTTTTGACATCGGAAAGGTTCTTAAATTCTGCACAAGCTGAGAGGGGAAGCACCTGTTTTGTCCATAAAAAGAATAATAAAAACTAGATTGCATTTCTATGAGAAAATGTGAAGTGTGATTGCATGGTTGCTATGGTAACTGAGGTTGTTTTTAGGTGGTTACTAATGGTTGCTGAGGTGCAACATGGATTGACCACCACTGTGAACAGTTCTGACTCACCCAGAGCCCTAGTTTGACCTTCAAAAATGTGGATTTTTTTTTCAGGTTTGGCGCTGCCCATCATAATTTGCAGACGCCAAACTCAAAATTTTCACCATACAGCCAGATTGTCAAACATTTCACGCTGCTAGGAGTGGTGTTTTTAAACCAGGAGTGACCAACTGTTACACAGCAAAATGACATTGTCCTTTTGACTGACAAAAAGCATGTCTAATGTCAGAAGTGTATTATTCAGCAATATTTTAGTGGCGTTTTTCAGACATATGGTGGTACATGACGCTCAATTAAAACTGAAGGACTGGATAAAAAGCAATTGCAGATTTTTACCTTGCGCACGGGAGTGTCCTTTTCATCGTATGAATACTGGTCTCATTTAACTGAAAGTCTGTTCCCCCCCCTGTTAAAATAACAAAAAGTCTTGTTCACGCCCAGAATTATCTGTTGCACCTTATGCTATACGCTTTAGACCACGTTGTTAAACTAGAACTATGAGTGTCTCCAGAATGGAACATCTCACACCAAGCCTACTCTGAATTTGCCTGTAAATACTTCATTTTGGAGTGGAGTTTGGAAGTGGATTTTTAGCACTTTCCAGAGAACACAAAGCAACCGTATATTGGCTGCTGCCCTGTGACGCATTATAGAGCCTATAGAGGCAAAGCAAGTATTCACAATCTGAATGACAAACAGAAATGAATCATTTTGAATGGCTGTAGAGAAGTCTTGTTACTGGACTTGATTTACACTCAAACTAATACTTCACTCTGCTGTACTAATGGCGTGTCTTCAAAAATAAAACTTTTTCAATACACAGGCACTGGCGAGTGGGGTGCTACCATAATTTACTGTCCTAAAGAAACAGTCTTCACCTACAACAGTTAAGATACTGCCTCAAATCCAAAAACTGCTGTCTAGTAGTTTGGTTAACTAAAAACGCCAAAACACAACAAACAAATGATTAATTTTTAAACTACATTAATAACATCAGAGAAGTCCACACTCGCTCTGCTCTTCTGCTGGTGGCAGTAGCCCTGGCATCTAACTTGTAGAGTGGGGTGGCGTCACAATGCCCTGCTCAGGCTTTCTTTCGATTTTGCATATTTTAAAGGTCACTTAACTGTTTCTCACCCCTTGTGCTACAGAGATGTTAAAATTATTAATACTTGGCCCCTGATCAACCTTTCAAATGAGTTATACATGTGCACTGCATCTGATATTAACAGGTGTTTTGACATTGGAACTATTCCAAAATTCCACAGAAGCTCTGACGCAAGCAGCGCCATATTCAGCTATGAAAAGAATACAAATAAACCTTACGAAGAGCAACAGTGAGAGTGCTGTCGCAGTAATACAAATCATTAGGGTGATTGTGTCAAACTTCTTAATCTTTCACATCGTCATTTTACTGTTTTGGTCCTTACCTGCTCTTACAGGTGCCAATGCATACATTTTAAATATATTTATTTGTATTTCTATTTACCATAGATGTACACCCACCTGATTCAACAGGTCAAAACATAACTTATAATTGACATACATAAAATGAATTTATCACACTACATAGGAAATGTTGGAATAAAGAGGTCTGTGAGCTTCATATTTTTGCAGAGTCTGCTTGTGTTTAGTGTTGATTCTTGGGTCTGCATTGACAGATTCATGGCTGATTTTTTTTTTTTTTTTTTCTTCAAGCTAATTTAGTAAAATGTGCTGTCATTGAACCATTACAGGTAGGAGAGGACCTAAGGCAAGACATGCTGGCTCTACAGATGATTCGGATCATGGATCGGATTTGGCTCCAGGAAGGGCTGGACCTGCGTATTGTCAACTTCAAATGCATTTCAACTGGGAAAGACAAAGGTATGTAAAAAGACTGGAATGGCATTGAGGACCATTGATCTCTTAGTGCTGTACAGCACTTTTTACTTTTGGCATCTGATTTTTTGTACATTAGTGGTAAGATTTATTTTCCATTTCTGATTCTTACTAGTCAGTATGAACTTATGTACCTTAAAAGTGTAACAACCATGTCAGTTTATGGGACTTCCGATAAGAGTTTTGTATTTGCTTGCATAGGCATGGTGGAATTAGTCTCATCCTCAGAAACTTTAAGGAAGATACAGGTGGAGTTTGGGGTCACAGGCTCCTTCAAGGACAAACCTCTGGCCGAGTGGCTACGAAAGTACAACCCTGCGGAGGATGAGTATGAGAAGGTAACTAAAGATATTACATGATTTGCTCTGATTTGTACATTTTAAGCTATTTTGAAAAACTATGACAAACTGAAGACTGCACAAACTGGTATTAATATAAATTAATACAAAATGGCTTAATATATTTTGGTTACCGTGTTTTCGGCTTGTTTCACAATGTCCGGAACCTGGGTATACTAGACTGTGCATGGTGCATTCTAAATAATTTACATAAACAAAATTTCATGGTCTATACCTGTTATCCTGATGTATTTTCAGCTACCCGTAGGGTGCCATCACTCCTAGCTTGTTTGGTTGGGACAAAGGTGCCTCCAAAGTACTGAAATTCGGACCAAAAAAGGTGGTCTCATTCTGGATTAAAGTGAACCATGGTTTGCCTTTTTTGCAGTGTGAAAACAGATACTTAGGACAAATTTGGACAAGTTACGTGAACTTGCAGGAGGCTGGGAAAGAGCCGGAATAGGGATAAAAAGAGAGTGAGGGGAAGTTTTGAATTAAATTTGGTCCAAAAAAGAAATAAGGTCAGCTTGAAAAAATAACACACAATCTAACAATTTAACATAACATGAACCTTGCCTCCAACTTTGTTCTGGACATTCGAGTGTTAAAACACCCTTAATCGTGGTCTAGTGTGGTCGTATTCTGTGTGTGTCTGATGCAGTTTTAAAGTATGTTTTGATGTGAATGATGTAAATCAGGGGTCACCAAGGTGCGCCAAGGACCACATTTGCATCTACCGTATATTCCGGCGTATAAGACGACTTTTTAACCCCTTAAAATGTTCTGAAAAGTCGGGGGTCGTCTTATACGC
>JBBJLR010009157.1:0-13842 GCA_037577145.1 Brachypetersius gabonensis
TGTGTGTCTGTGTGTGTCTGTGTGTGTGTGTGTGTGTGTGTGTGTGTGTGTGTGTGTGTGTGTGTGTGTGTGTGTGTCAGGGGATTTGGTTATGGGTGTGGGTGTTTTAATGTGTGAGTTTATTTAACAAGACTCCAGAAATGTAGGCCATTCATATGGCAGGTCATCACATGGTGGATCTATCAGTCGGGATCAAGCATAAGCAATAAAGCATCGATAAATACTGATTTATAGATGTGCAAAAAATCCAAAGACCTGTCTTGTTTGATTGACAGCTATAAATGCCCTAAATGTAAATGACATGCTGGATTTATAATGTATGACACTATTGCCGTTTAAAGCAACATGTATGCCATTTCGAAAGCAGCATGTTTCCAAAAACCCTTTGCCGAATAATTGTTTCAAGACAGCACACGTGAAAATGTCTTCATACCCTTTTCAAACATAAATGCCAATGACGTATTGCCATTCCTCCAGAGGTAACCTGTCAAAAAGTTGTGCTGGTCAGACAAGTGAATAAGACCTACCCTTATGGGTAGAAACAAAATGACACACATATTTGCAGGTTTGATATTATCTCTGAACCTGGAGTCAAGATTTGATTAGATTTTCTATATTTTATGTGTTAACCATGCCTTCATTCCGTAGAGCACCAGTTATAATACTGTACTAGTTGGTTTGGCTCATAGAAACAAAAGCTGTTCAATAAATTTTTGTTTCAAAGCCTGCTGGATCAGACCTCAAACAACATAAGCCCCTATCATTTTTAAGTGGCCATTTGTAAAACAACCTTTCACATTGGTGCATGCATTAGATTAAGCCAGGGATGTCCCAAATGTAATAATTAACACCATTATTGTATAGTGAGTTTAAGTTTGTGCAATTAAGGCATTAAGGCCTGTAATGACAAATTAGGTCATTATACATGTGCAGTTACAGGTGTTTGATGTTCAACAAGCTCTTTGTTAGTGTAACAAACATTTAGGTAATAGAACTAGGAGCAGTGTTACAGTGCTGCAGAACTACTCAGGAAGGTAGATCTCCTGGACAGCGTTGCCAACCACTGACAGAATTATCATAATGTAATAATGATGCTAATGGCTATAGTGATTATGTCTTCTGGTTACATTTACTTACTTTATAGTGATTTACCGTTTAAAACTGCCCATTTTTTAATTTCCTCCTCAATGAAAACTTACAGACAGTTTCTCTTCTTTTTCAGTCTGTTCTTGGTCTAAAGGTGTTCCAGTTTAGCACTAGTACTTGATACCCATCCCTAATCGTGACCAATCAATGAATTTTCAGCAAACAAATGAACCAACAAACAAAACATTTAGACAAAACTTTCATTTCATTTTAAAACGTAACCTCGTAATATTAAGGGTTCACTAATATATTGGTAGGTATCTTACTATCAAAATATGGACCAGTGTGCAAAATTAAACAGAAAATGTTAATTTCCCCTCTAAATGCATTATAAGTGAGGACAATAAATAAAACGGCGAGAAGTGACTTTTTCATTTACCTTTTAAACATACATTGAACCTTTGGTAGAAATGTTTATGAAAACTTGGTATTCATGCATGGCCTTGAAATACTTTTCTGAAGACAATTCTTCATGGAGTCAAAAGGCTGATAAACATGGCTATACATATCTGTAAAGGTGTGCTATTGTTCTCCCTAGAGAAAAGTGTCCAGAGTGTGTAGTCTTTCTTCTCTGCTTTGAGACTGCATAGCTGAATAATGAGGACTGCAGGGAAATGACCCAGCCTTCAGTATTACTCTGTAATACAGGAAAAGACATCAAAACAAGGCAGTAAATAAGGGATATAAAAGGGAAGAATAAAGTGAATCTCTGGACATCACCCAAGCAACACTTCCAGCTGTTCAAAGGCAAATGTAAAACAGAAAGGAAACAGCAATGGATTATAGATAAAGCCTCAAGAAAGGCTGATGGTGGTGAAGAGCTTGGCACACTGCAGTGGTGGGCAGAAGCCAAGAGACACTTGCCTTTAGAGCATCAGTTTAGTGGAAGCGGCAAATGAGGTCCACCAATGACGCGATTCGATACATTGGACCTCGCGGTTCATTTAACTAATGAGGATTTGGCACAGATGGTCCTTTTATATGCAGCCTGGTGGTGCAAAATGCCAAAATTGAAACAATGTAAGAATGTGCATGTTGTGGAGTACAAGGCCTTTACCTTGTCTATTATTCTGTTGGTGTCACATGCCTTCATATTTCAAACTATTGTTCTCACATTTGAAAGACTCCGTCCTAAACCTTCAAATGGACTAAAAAGCTGCAAACATTCAACTGCTCTGGCTGATTAGGGACGTTCAGTCCGCAAAGTGAAAATGCCATAGCCATGGAAACGCCCAGCAGAGGTTGGCCGAAGTCAGATGGTTTGTGATTTATGTTCTGCTGGGAGTGACCATGGTAACGGTGGTGGTAAGTAGAATTTGACCAATCATCCATGTGTTATAATCAAGCCAATCAAATCGTTAGTTTACGATGGCTGTTTCTAAGAGACCCAAAAATATTCTTATAGAGTTTGAGAAAACGTGATGTCAGCTTCATCCAATTCTGTAACACACAACTCAAATCCAGCAGGAAATCCAGTAGAAGGTGTTGAGAATTGGTGCACCTTCCTCAGCCATCACAGTAAGGAGAGGTCTTTTGTGATGTGAACACTAAGGAATTTGGTGCTCCTTACTCTCTCTACCACGGCACCGTCGATGACGAGTGGAAGGTGGCCAGCCTGGGTCTGCCTGAAGTCAGTAATCAGCTCTTTTGTCTTGACAACATTAAGAAACAAATTATTGTTCTTACACCAGAAGCCCAGCATGTTGGGGAAGAAATGAATGCATTATGGTATTCTCATCAGAAACTCCGCAGAGCATGTGAAATACTACTTTTTTTCAAGTTGCTTAATATTTATTATGATTCTAAAGATTATTTCCAAGGTGTCTACATTGATAAAACAACATAATTTCATGAGCAGTGAAGTTTCAATGTGATGGGGGAACTTGCACAACAAGTGTCCCATTTATATACCCAATTAATGAATTATGGTATTCTCATCAGAAACTTGTGAAATACACTTGAAGAGGTTAACCAACTTCGTCTGGCTGTCTTTCTTACCTCTTTGTTAGTGTCATATGTATCTCCAGAAATAAAAAACAGTAGGAAAAACTCTAACAGGCATTATCTCCCTTCAATCCTAAATAAATCCATTCTTTCCACTTCACGTTACTGTGCCTGTCAGGAGGAGGAGAATGGAAGATTAAACCCTACAAAACAACACGAAATATCACTTCAGGACAAAATAGATAATGGCGACGGTCTGTGCTAATCACTGTTTTCAGCCAGCTTAGCTAACAGTGAAAGAACGTAACAAAACATTATGTGCATTTATTGCTCGATGTCCAAACTGAAGGGTCAGCTCATATAAACAATGAGTAATTTTCTCAGCGCTTATCTGGCAAACTATACAGTATAAAACATCATATCTGGCAAAATAAAAAAACATCATTTCTGCATCAGGTTTTTGATCCTGATATTCAGAGACTCGTTTGGAATCTGTGTATAGAATATTGCATTGTAGATGTTTGGATCTGGCTACACTATGTGTAGTGCAGATATACACCAGTCAACCACTTTAAAACCATTGGACGTTGAGGGAATAACATTAACTATCTTGTTATTTGGATGCTGTATGCCATCTCATGAGAATTTGTCATTTAGGTGGCTCAAAGTGAAACAACCTATTTGATACTCCATAAATAGCAGAACCTTACTATATATGTTATGTTACAATATAATACAATTTTGAAAAACATAGACTTAGCTATTTTACTTATTCATAATATCTTTGTTCATCGGTTCTCAACATGGTTATCAGGGGTTTCAGATGGAGTTATGTCTAAAGCTTCGCTGAGGGCTGGTTAGAGACCCACTGTCTTTGAGCATCTTATGCAAGCTATATTGCAAATTGATTTTTCACAGGAGAAATGCTGAAGGATAGAAACTGCACTAACTTTTACTTGCCCTGAAATGTAGCCATATTACAGAGGTTTATTTCGCAGTAAGCTTAATACTTAGAATTCAGAGGCCGTATTACAGAAACTTCCTAACTTGAAAATCCTATCTTAACTGTGTAGTAACCATGGTAGCAGCAGTTTAGGATCTTATTTAGGAAAAAAGCCATTACAGAACAATCATTCCTAAGTCCATTTTCCTATCCTAACTTGAATTAAGAAAAGCGCATCCTAACTTCAAAAAATCTTAAATAAACTGCCCTTCCGCTGCCCTAACTGTCGCCAGTTGATTATTTAGACTACGGGCTGTGTGATAACGTCGTTAGCCGATCAACTCCGTCGGCACGGGGCTCTCCTGTTTGTGGTACAATTAACAAATGCGCTTCGTTTTTTCACTTAAGATGATTTTCAAAGCGAAGTGTGTGACTGTGTGTGGGTGTGTGTGTGTGTGTGAGAGAGAGAGAGAGATCGTCAGAGAGTGTATGTCCCTATACTTTTGTTCATATTGGCCTGTTCTTTTGGCTTAAAGTTCAGAGCACAACGTTGTTTAATATGCATATTCTGAAGACAGTAATTAAGATACTCTGACGATACAATGTTACGGACTGGAGCCTCATAAAGTTACAGTGGCAGCAGGAAACAGTGACGTCACCAGATCACGTGTTGCGTTAGTTGCTAGGTAACACAGACATAAAAGTCGATCATCGATGTTAGATCGCTTATTTTGGATTCCTAACTCGAAATTAGATAGGATTCCTAAATCCAGTTAGGATTTGCTTCTGTAAAAAATCCTATCTTCAATCGTCCTGTCTTAACTTTATGCTTAATATAGGAAGTTTCTGTAATACGGCCCCTGGTTCGCAAATACTTTGTTTGGCATGCAATATATTATCAATTGAACAAATAAAAAAAAGAGTAAAGGTAAACAAAGTTTGAGTATGCATTGCCTTGTTTCAGATTCCCAAGCTACATTTTGACATAATGTGTAGTTTGTGGCAGTTTTCCTATGTTAAGGGTGGTCCTATCCTAGATTAAAACAATTCCCAAGGGTGGTTCACTACTGGCAGTCCTATTTAGTACTACCATCAGGAATCATCCATGAACATCCTCTGCAGACAAGCCCAAAAGTATACATGCTTTGGCTTTTTTTATTCTAGGAAACCCTTTAATTGGTATACTGTGCCATTAAAGGGTATTTGAAGGCTTGTGTTTTTGCATATTTGTCACACTAAACTGTTTTAAACAAAATGTAAGACAAATAAGACAAACACAATATGCAGTCTGACATAATAAAAACATCAAATCAGCAGTCAAACTTCATGGTGGTATTGTGAGGAGATGGTTTGCTGTTTCAGAGACTGGGAAATTTGTCATTTGATGGAGTCAGGTAAAGATCTGAAACACAAGTTTGATTTACCTTCTTACTAATGCATTGGAGAAGAAAAGGTATAGGGATTTGAGAGAAGCCTAGTCAAATTCCTGACTTTAAATGGGCAGCTAAGGCTTAAAAGCTCTCCACTGTGTCTAATTTAAAGCTGAAATTCCCTTCACAATAATGTGAAAGACTGATCACCAGTTACAGGAAGCCTTTCAGTTGTTTCTGCTAAAGGTGGCACAACCAGTTATTAAATGTGGGGTGTTCTTAAAAAAGTTCTTAAAAAAGAACTTTTTTATATTACATTTTGTATGTGGATTTGAAGCCATTTATTTTAACAAATATGCAAATTGAAAACTTTAGAACATTTGTGCTATGTGAAGTTCTTTTTAAAACTATTCACGAATCTCATTTACAACATTTTATGGGAAAACTATTGTCCTCTTGCGTTGCCCTTAGAATCTTTTCAAGATTTTTTATTTTCCACGTTTGTCCTTAAAAGTGTAGGTCTATTATTGTTACACCGGATTTTGCTACCCTCCAAGGCCACACAATGACACAGGACTGATAAGAAGACCTCACAAAGCCAACACCCAGGAGGTACAGGTCATAGACAGTGGAACATGTCTGCGGTTTTGTAAACTCGTAACCACCGGCATAGCCACGGGACATGGTTCCAGCTCAGAGATTTCTGAATCCTCCGATTAATTGGCTGCCTCAAAACAGGGCATCTTCGTTTAAGCTTGTCTTACCACAGTAGACTCCCAGAAGGACCAACCAGCTCCAGGGAAGTCCCAGAATAACCATGGCTGCTGAAATACAGCATGGAGAATGCCCTTGCCTCTTTATCCCCAGAGGCCTCTCGCCACAGTTCAGGACTTGGACGCAGGTACACTCACTCAGCGGAGAAGAAGCCATTGGCATTAGATGGTTTTTGGATTCCTTCCCTGAGGGCAGTTCAATTCATGAGGTTGCTGCCTTTATCTCGATCTCCCCCACTCTCTCTACCACTGCCATCTGCTTATCAGTGTCCTGTGGTTGATCTCTGCCTGCAGGTTGGCCTCAGACTGTTGGAGTTCATTTCACATTCACTTTATGTGTGACATGTGCTATTGTACTAAGTCTGTACATTAGTGCTTGTCACACCAACTGCACACCTACTCTCACCCGTACAGAAGACGATGTCCTTGTACTCAGAAGGCACACAAACATGTACTCTCTCACAGAAGCAAAGAGCAACAGGGGAAAAGACATCATAATTTACTCCCAGTGGTACAGATTAGCTACTAATAGCATTCTTCTCAGCCAAAAGCACACCCACTGATTCGAGAGGATCAGAACCAGCATGATGGAACAATAGCTAAGCTAACAAATGATGGCGAAGCTATTTTGAGAGAGGCTTACAAGGAACCATCAAGTCTTAAATGTGACACATCTCCATTCTCTCATTTAAGTAACCAGCAAGTAAAACATATCCGTGTGGTTCCGGTTTGGGCATATGGTTCTCTTACAGATCTTTTATTGGCATTGGGCCAGTAAATTATTTGTAGGTTATTTAAACTTTAAAATTTCCTAACACTCACAAATCTCATGCCTGCCTACACTTCTAAATGTGCAAGTCTGCAAGAATGCCCACCTGGCAAGAGTGGGCAAGAGCCCTGCATTATCTTCTCAGCCCTTAAATCACTGCTAAGCAGCTGTTGCTATCCACTATTCCTTCATCCAATCTTGCATGCAGTTTATCCATTGATATATTTTAAATTTGAACCTCCAGATTTGATCCAAAAATGAACCTAGCTGATCCAATGCCCTCAAAGTGAGTCCCAATACCCTGACAAAATAGGGTGTTGTCTAATATCAAAACAAAAATAATACAGATAACTTTGTCTTTGTGCATTTCTTATCATGGTTGTCATCAGCAGATCACATAAAATGCTCTTTATTTCAATATCTTGATTTTTTTGCCATGCCTGTCTGGTGTATGGAAAGCATGTAGTAGCAGTGAGTTTATGCAAGTCCTACATTCTAGTGTTGTTATTTTATAGCTATGCCTTTAGTAGGGTGATGACTGCACTGCTTTTAGCAATAGCCTATAGCCTGATGGCATGTGTCACGATTGGAATCCCTCCTCCATTCTGAACCAATCATTCAGCATCAGTAATCAAATAATGTTCTAATGTAAACATCTAATTTAGTGCCTTACTGTAGTGAAGGTGAGAGGAGATCACTATTAATAATTTTGGAGGAGTAGTTGTGTGCAAACTTTCTTGTAATATTTTCTTATAATTTTTTCCTTCTTCATCGTAGTTTGACTTGTTTAGAGATCATATTTTTCTGGTTCCCACACTCCCCACTGCATCCTGTGTAATTTTAAATCAGTGTTGGCATCGTAAACTTAGGCTACCTCCAGCTTTCATTCATGTTTCATGTTGGTAAATTCCAGTTTATAATGAGGTCTGCCTCTTTTAAAATATTGAAAAAAAACTATGAAAAACATCTTCACTGAAAAACATCCACGGTTCTCAATTGTAATACCTCAATTGTTATTTTTGTCATTTTGGTACATTTAACATGTAAATTATCAGTAATTACATTTTTCCTATTTGATTTAGCAAAAATGTGTACAGTTTCTTTTTTCTTTCAAAACAAGACTGCTGTAAAAAGCTTAAAATTCAAATTATCATAACATATACTGTATGTATGTTCTACTTACAGCCACAAATGTAATTATGATTAACAGAAAATGAATGAGAAAAGATTTTTCAAAAAAGATCTTTTTAAAACAGGCTACTTGAAGTTCTCTGATTTGAAGATCTGAACAAATCGAATCTGGCTTTTTGAACCAGTCTTTGTAAAAAGGGGTGACCTCTGAATAAGAAGATACTTTCACCACTGGTGACTACATGTTCTATTACACCGGCTTAAGTGTGTGCACTAGCTAAAAATAAGACTCTAACAGCAGCTATTCTCTGCCATAATTTTAATATTACTAAAAAATCCTGTTTATTAATCAATCAGCAAATAATGTATCAGCTCTCAATAATAGGATGTGCAATATGGAATGGCTCATACCCCACCATTTTTCTAATGTGCCATAAACAGGACAAATTCATGTAGTATTCATTACAGTGCTTCTAATGCAGTGCCCATATCTTCAGTATGAATGAGTAAGATAGCTGTAGGCTGAATAGGCAGATGTATGCAAATGGCTAGCCTTGTGCATGTAGCCTGAGTCTGATTACATAATCATCGAATGATGACACTATGTGATAAGTTCCTTAAATATTTCTGGGTTCAAATGGTGGAAGCTTAGTGTGTTAAGTTGCTACTATAGCCTACAGTTGTGATTAGGATGGATTGTATTAATTTCTTTTACATTTTAACAATTATCAGTGATTCAATAATCTAAAGCCTGGCAAATCACAAAAACAAGAGTTTCAAAGCAAGCTGTTTTGCAGGTTTTGTAGGTATGGACTGGAAAACAAACAGAACACTTTATTGCATCTTTACATCCAACATCAAACTCTTACTGAAAAGTGAGGAGCCAATTCAACATGCTGATCCATGTTACAATAAATTAAATAGAATTTTGGTGAGTAAATTACGTGTCTGCATTGTGGACATCGCAAACCCTTGTTCCTATCACCACAGAGATGGGGACTCGAGTCTGAGACTCGGACTCGAGTCGCACTTAAGTCACACAAAGAAAGACTTGTGACTTGACTTTAGACTTGCCCTCAACGACTCAAGACTTGACTCGGACTCGGTGCTGCAACTCGTGAGTCAAAACTCTTAAACAATGTTATTTATTATTTATTTTATTTATTTATATCCTGCACTCTTTCCAACGACTCGAAAAGTCCCATTATTTTATAACGGTTTTCGAGGGGCCATTGGAAAGAGGTCACGGAGCCCCATCTAACTGTGAAGTTTCACATTTAGGGAGCGAGATATATTTTTCATATTTAACATTTAGATTTAAGATCATTTAAGGCAAGTCCTTCATGTGGGTGAGGGCATTTCACAGCACACAGCCCCGCCCCCTGCTAAGCAACAGCCAATTGTAATCACGGGGCATGGCCAATTAGGATATCTTCTAAACGTTCGCACAAAGATTTGAGACTTGACTTGGACTCGAGCACAAAGACTTGAGACTTGACTTGGACTTGGTCAAAATGACTTGTGAACATCTCTGTATCACCACCAGTGTAAAGAAAATTAAAGTCAGTTTCTCTACAATGCACCATTTCACATTAAACCAGTCTTGATGGTTTAATGATTGAATCATGCATAATCTTCTCCCCTTTAATTACTTTACAGGCTACTTTCCTGTTCAAACCTGGAGCATAAGCCTGAAGATCAGTGGTCAATCCTACTGCAATTTCATTTAATGCCTGGCCTCAGTGCAGGTTTGTAAGATTGCATCGATTGGCATTAAGGAAAAAATAATTCTTGTGGATGTTCTCGCATCATTCTTGCTGTAGCTCACGCTGAATGCGTTATTTACAGGAATTTAAAACTGGCATTTTTAATGGCAAATTGCAGAATAGGGTGCTTCACTTCCATTAGAAACCTCACAACAGCAGTATTTCCTGATGATTGGCTTGTGCTGCTGCTGTGCCATGACTCAGCAAAAGAAAATGCAAAGCAGCCCAGCCCTTCCCTCAACACCTCATTCTTCATCGCTATAATACCAGCACCACACGCTTCAGCCTCATTTGTTCTTAGTCTGCCATCTCTCATCTTGACTGATAATGTGTAATGATATATCCTTCTTCCCAAATGGATCTTGTCCTGTTCAGAAGTATTGAAGGTTTTCTCATTGCTGTTCACTCAGAGGATTTTTTTAATTAAAACTGAAATTTGAGTTGTGCAATCTGACGTCTGATACTTAAAGGATCTTTAGTAATTAATGCACAGAGTTTTTTAGAGATCACAGATTACACATGTAGGTTTTTGTGCTGGATGAATACAATACAGACACAGGTTGATACTTGACTGACACAGAATGACACTTCAGATAATTAACGAAAAACTAATCTGTTCAATGTTATGTGGTGAAGTGATGTGGCAGCATTTAGTTTGTTATGGTACATTGATATGGGTGAAATATATTTAAAATTTTTTGGACCTGGTATATGTCAGCTATCAAAGTTAGCTTAGCTAGTCTTCTTTAATGGGGCAGCTGGTAGCTTAGTGGTTAGAGCATTCGCCCTGTGATCAGAAAGTCCTGGTTCGATTCCCAAGACCGCTAGGTACCTCTGAGGTATCGTCCCCACACACTGCTGTGGTGTGTTCACGTATGACAGAATTTTCACTTAAACTTGCATCCATGGCAAAGTCATGTTGGCTGAGGGAGAGAGACACTGCAGAAGGCAGAGAGACTATGTTTATTAACAGAAAGTTCATACAAGTCCAACACAAAACAAGCTCAGAAATGTAGGAGCTTCATCCATACGAGGGGGACCTTCACCCCTCTGAATCTCCTTCGTTACCGACCTTCTCTCCGAAGGAGAACCCAGTTTGTTTTCGAACAAAGTCTGTACAGTCTCTCTTAGCCTTATTTCCCCGTCAGTGCTGAATGACTCACCAAGTGTGAGCTCGAGTCATCGGTTCACTCCTGGATGGAACACACACAAGAGAGAGAGAGATAGAGAGAGGGAAAGGGAATAAGCAGCCAGCGAACGTGCCTTTTGTTGCGTTGGCTCCTCTTTCTTGACTTTCCTCTCCACCTTGCTTCCCCTCTGCTTGCTGTAGGAGCAGACTCTCCTGAGGTATACACCTAGGCGAGACTTTCTCACAGGAAGAGTCACAAGCACACTCACACCAGACCCTCCATACGGAATGTGATACGTTTTCTAAAACATGTTATTCTTCACCCTCCACCCAGCACACATACAACAACAACACCACCACCCAAAACCTTGGGGTATACGTTTGGGGTGACCACACACCATCTCTCAGGCACAGCCAGGTTTTAAACCCTCACACAACCAATCACAGGGCACTATTACTTCAACTTAATACAGCTGAGCATGATCATTAGGTGCCTCCTTCTCCTGGGTCTCGCTAAGCGTCCACCTGGCACCTAATGATCATGCACACTCACACTCCTACTGAAATCAAATGCCTGTGGATAATGCAAAGAACATAACTCATTAACTTAAAGGCTGCCTCTAACGGCAGCCACTCTGAGACATAACAGGCAATGCATTCTAGCTATCATAGTTATCTGTTGTAGTTAGCCTAGCTACTGATACTCATAGTTAGCCTATCATGTTCCTTTAGCTCTATGGAGATTTTCAGCCTTTCATAGAGAGGCACTAAAGAGGCATAATAGTAAACTGTACTGAGTTGTGGCCTAGAAGGAATCCAGTCTGACACCCTTAATTTAGCTACAGATAGGCATAGTTAGCTTAGCTATAAATACAGCCACACCACCAGCAGATTTCTCAGTTATGCTTAACCTTTATAATGCAAACAGCAAGGATCTTTGCTGAAAGCACAACAAATAGTATACTGTCATGATACAGCAAAACTCCTTATATGGCTGATGCTCAAAGTGTCAGAAATCATGCTAAGCTTTGTTTGGTTATTTTAGCTTAAAAAATAATAATAACAGCTAATGGGCTTTTAAAAATACTGTCACACACAAATGCCCACAAATAACAAAAACGCCTACATTTCTTTTATCTTAGGTCTTAGAAACAAACGGAAAAATACAATATCTTTGAACCTGGGAGAACTTTCAGAATTGTTTCTGCCTACTAGTGGGTGGGAAAAGAAAAGGGGAGACCCAAAGAGTGGCAGAGTGTAGAGTGTAGCACACACTAAGTTTAGACTTTTTTACACTGTTTTTTGCTAAGTTCTAAGGGTTTAAATGATTAAATATAGTATTGGTAATCACGGGTAATTTCTATTTATAATGCTTGTCAATCATGTAGGAGAATGTCAGAAAACGTGCCACCCACACTTTGAAGGTGCATAAAAGGCCGGCACCTCATTTTTTTCATGTGTACGACATGCCTTTAATCAACCTGGATGTTTCCTGACTTTTTTCACACCATGGTTGTGCTTACAAACATGGTAATGGTAATCTCCCATGCGTGGAACACTCTATTGAAATATAAGGAAGGACTTTAACTTTGTAAATACATCAAAGACGCCTGGTCCTTTAGATGAACCAATCAACTAAAAAGAGCATTTGAGCATTTTTTTTAAAATAATAATTATTTGAAGCCTTTAGTCTTTACCACGTGGGTTAATAGGTTAATAGGTAGTGATGTGAGGTTCCCTTTGTTTAGGTTTTATTTTATTACACACAAACAAACACAAAACAATACAATGGCAGTACAATGGCCTAAAACTCAAAACATACTTGACACTGGAGACACATGAGGAACGGATAATGGTGAGGGTATTTGTGAGGGTTGACCGACAGTCAAGACACTTCAAATACAGACATGACAAATCCCCCAAATCAAGGAGAAAAGACAAACACTTAAACCAAACCAGCTGTGATTAATACAACAGACACTGTGAACTCTTTCAACAATAAAGTCCCTCATACAAAACTGAAACAATAGCGGCCTCAATGGCCGCTGGCAGAGACATGACTGTCATGGTGGCTGAGGGGAAAGACACAGCAGCAGGCAGCGTACTTTTCTCAAGCGGGTTTCTTTATTCAAAGTTCAAGTTTTGGCTCACGAAAACAAAACACAACTGAAATAGAGTGTCTCCTGTTCTCGGAAGACCTTAACTCCGGGAAGACCTGGGTAGCTCATACCAAACACAGCCTCTCACTTCGCTTTGCAACCCCCACTCCATGTGAGACCGTCACTCCTGCACGGATACAGACAGACAGACAGACAGACAGACAGAGAGAGAGAGAGAGAGAGAGAGAGAATACAAGAGGTCAGTGTCCGTGCCACTCGTCACACTGGCATTTCCCGGCTCATTGCTGTTTCTCTGCTCGTGTCCTGTCTAAGACAATGCCAGGTTCGGTTCCTCAGTAGAACCGCAGCACACACCTGAGCAGGACAGTAAGATACTGTTTCACTTCCAAATCATACAGAAAGGAGCAGAGTGATACTCTTTCGACCTTGAGCTCCAAACACATTCCCTCCAGCCTCTTACTGTTGTTTCTGAGTTGTTACTGGGGAGTTAGTTAGGGACCAGGCCCTGGCTCTCTAGCTCTGCTGGGCTATAAACACACAGACAGCCAATCACACAAAGCAGACAGTAACACACACTCATTAGTGACAGGTGGACATGTCATTAGATACCTCGCAACCCAGTGCCTGCTGACCTACAGTTCCCTGCACCTGGGCAGCATCAGCACCTAATGACCTGACATACACATACACACACACACACACACACACACACACACACACACACACACACACACACACACACACACACACA
>JBBJLR010009174.1:0-13841 GCA_037577145.1 Brachypetersius gabonensis
TTTCTCTCTTGCTCTCCCTGTCTCTGTCTCGCTCTCTCTGTCTCTCTTTCTCTCTCTGTCTCTCTTGCTCTCTCTCTCTCGATCTCTTTCTCTCTCTCTTGCTGTCTCTCTCTCTCTTGCTGTCTCTCTTGTCTCTCTTTCTGTCTTTCTTTCTCTTTCTCTTTGTCTCTCTCTCTCTCTCTCTCTCTCTCTCTCTCTCTCTCTCTCTCTCTCTCTCTCGCACGCACAGCAGACCCCATTTGGAAGTTATAGGCTTTGAGAAGTGACTGAATCTCTCTCTCTGACAGGCTCTCTTGCTGCCACACTCGTTTTTACTCTTCTCCCGTCACTCCTTCTCTACGATTCCTCTTCTGTTTCTAACACGCATTAGCCAGGGAGACACTGCGGCGGCCTCGAGAACCGCTTCGCCAAGTCTCTCCTGTTTTCCCTCGATCCCTCAGAATAGTTTAACTTTTTGCGTTTCCGTGGCTTGTTTGGAAACTAGTCGAATGGCAAAGTTTGTATCCGAATCCTACGCTTTCCAGAGCCTTCATTCCTGACACAAACGGCCCTGAAGGGTTCTGAAAGTAACAGTGAAGCAGTGTGGAATACACCAGGCTGTGGAACTGGAGGCTTATAAACTTTTAAGCATGCTAATATTGAATTTTTAACAACGTTCAGGAAGAAACTGACCTATCAAACATGATTGTTCGATATGTGGCACAGTTCGACATGTGATGCAACACATCACAGCCAAGCTTAATGCACATTGAGCGTGTCTCTGCATATGAATAGATTTATAATAGGATGAATTAAATTGTATTATTTCAATTGTATTATTTTTTTAAGTATAAGGCGTTATTAGGACGCCAATAACTTTGCACAAGTTCGCTCAATTGCTTATGTTTTGCACCGCACTCCTGATGTGACAGATGCTGTAATGAAAACTTTCTGCAGATTGAATAAAAAAAAAATATTTAGATAAACTATTTAGTTAAAAAAGGCTGAATCCCTTCAACACCCCCCTTTCCTCATGTCAGCTTCAGGTCAAAGACATTTTATATATCTTAGCTGTCATCACATACCCATTTTCCCCAGTTTTGGGAAATGATAATTCCTTAAAATAAAATCTTGGTGCATTAAAATATTTTTTCTTCCATCTCCTATGCTGCTGCTGTTGTGGGGGGGTTATATAATGACCCCTGTTAGGTCATTAATGGCATATAAGGAGACTTAAGGGGACATAAAGGAACTTGACTTATAAAGGCCTGAGGCATCATGTGTAGACGTATTGTATAGTGGTCTCTGTGGGGAGCTTGTATTGGCTATAAACTCTCCAGCCGTCTGGTTCCATTCACCTCCATTGTAAACCGTTCTGTTGGGCAGGTTTCTAGAATGCAGCATTTTACATCAAACCCCACCGAATGATGTTTTATTGATTTAATTTTCCAGAAAGTTAGAAAATAAGTGGAATTTCCACTTTAATGTAGTAGTTATTTTCTGAGTAATTTTGTACTTGTTCTATTGGACAAACTATTTATTTCATTGAAGGTTTATACATAATGTAAACTTAAGTAAACCTCCTTCACTTATGTAAAGTTACCTCTCTGCTTCAACCCCGTTTCCATGCTATGTTTTTATGTTTACTGTCAATTATTAATGCTTATAATGCGTATAGGCATTCAAACAGTATAAACATAATTAGCAGTGACTTTTTGGCTCACTTATCGTGAATGTAGCTCAACATTCTGGGAACGCTTAAGTAAATGTGCCTCATTTATGTTAAAGTACCACTTATTAGTTACTTCTGTGCTTCAACCCCATTTTCCAAGCCATGTCAATATTATTTTATATTATTTATGCTTATAATGCAAATAGACATTCAAACAGTAGAAACCTCATTAGCAGTAAGACTCGTTTTCTGGTTTCGGTTCACTTCTCATGAGCGTAGCTCATTATGAACTAGTTTCGGTGCCGTCTGACTGCTTCTGTAGGGGTAACTAATAGACAAAATGATTTTAAATGAATGAAACGTCGCTTTGTATGACTCTGTTCCTTTTGAAGTGCCCTACGTTGCTTCATTTATGTCGTTTGGAGCACGCTGGAGCAGAAAGAAGCTATGGAGCATAAATGTGTTGCGACGCTTTGCCAGCACCCGGCCTAGCGACGCTGTTCCTGCACTCGTCTAATTGGGCCGTCAGCCGTGGCGCGCCGTGCAGAGTTTGTCAGGTGGCGTCGCGCCTGTCAGCCGGAGATTTTCAGGACATGGGAAGAGGGGAAGGGAAAGCGACCGCCGAAGGAGACGCTAAGCCGGAGCGTTTGTTGTTGCTCCTCAACAGGAAATCTTAATAAATGCGAGGAAAAGAATAAGCCTTACCGAGAACTGTACCCGGCCTGCGTCACTGCTCCCCGGCAGCTCTGCTAAAGACTGAATCACGTTAGTCTGGGTCCCTGGGCGGAGGACACGGACACCTGTGGTTTAATGGGTGGTGCTGACAGACATGCGCATGCAGGGACTCTTACTGAACAAACATCTCGCTGCCTGTTTGTTTATTTGCGGATTTGTTACTGTAATAATTTGTAATATTTTACAAAGGTTGCTGCATCATAACTGCTGAAGAAGCAAGTGTTCTCTGAGCTCTCTGTAAGGTAGAAAGTGCATTTATATTTGTGCACAACGTGTTTGTGTGTGTATTTAGTACTATCGCATTTATTTTAAAACCGTTTAACTCTGCAGTATGTTTTTAAAAGTGAGTAATATTAAAATATAAGTAATATTAATACAGTAAATAGGGATTTTATACATGCCTGTGTTTGGGTAATCATTCCAGACCTCCTCAAGAAGTCCAGTATCACACTGTAGTTCTCATCAAATACCTCAAATGCCTGCTTCACCTCAAGCAGTGCTTTTTTTGATTAAATCAAGAGCTGCTAATGGAGTTTCACAAATCCCAGCAAAGGCTGTAGGCGTCTGGAACCGAACCTGTGTTCTTCTAACCTGTTCACAAAACTAATTGTAATTTTATTGAATGCCTCTCTGCTCAGATAAAAATTAGCTTAAAGCAGTTTGAGGTATGTTTTTATTAATAATGTGCAACATTCACACATTCTACATTCTACCAAACTCTAACCCAAACTCTTACTCAAATTTTACTCTGTAGTTTAAGATTTTTTTTTTGCTCGATTTATTGTTAACGAAGCCCCGAAAATGAATTAACTACACACAAGAATACAAATGTAGTGTTTTGTACAAACATGCTCCCCAACACACACACAAGCATGCAAGCACACACACACACACCTCCATCAGCTCCTGTGTGCATCACAAGCCGTGAAGCAGAAAGAGACGAGTCGCTTTTACTCCCTCCAGCCACCGCTGCAGAAAATAAGAGAGACACATGCACTCACACAGGAGAGAGAGAGATAGGAAAAGTTTGCTTTTATTTACAAATAAAGCCCGATGATCATTTTTGGGACATTTAATTAAATAATTGATTAATATTAGTGGTGGGCATAGATTAATTTTTTTAATCTAGATTAATCTCACTGTAATCTTGAAATTAATCTAGATTAATCTAGATTAAAATGATTAGATTAGTGGTTGCCAACCTGGGGTGCGGGCCCGCAGAATTTTGTCTGCATTGAGTTTACCAAAATTATAATTGTAAAAAAGAGAAACGTAAAGTGTGCGCATGTATAAAAGTTTAAGAGCAGAAACCTACGACCAATGTTTATTTTTTACAAATAAAAGTCTGTAATTAATCACTTCTTTTTTTTTAAGGGGCTATGCGGGTAGGAGTTGGGGGGCCTGGCTTGTCTTGGACACAGGCAAGGGGGGCTTCAAGGAAAAAAGGTTCGGAACCACTGATCTAAAGGAATCTAGATTAAAATGACGCATTTGAATTCTGCTGAAGGTTTAAAGCCCCCCCCCCCAAATGATCCCAAACCACCCTAAATATATAGTCATTATTCTACTATTTATTTTACTATTAAATTATATATCCAAACAATTATATATCCAAACAAAAAGACTATGAATTGAAAAGAAAAATAATACGTCTGGCTATCATTATTGAATTAAAATGATGTACTGGCTGTTGAAGCTGCTGTAGGTAGCAGGTGTAAAAAACGGATAACGAACTCAGATTCCATTTTGGTTTCATTGAGTTTCACAAGCTGCGGCGTGTAGGAGGGAGGAGAAACTACCCTGGTAGCTCCGCCCACCTGTTTTGGCTGTAAAAATATTCTGAGGGAAAAGATATGGGGTAGAATAAAAGAGTTTCTGAGGGAAAAGGCGCAGCGGTAGGGATGGGAATCGATAAGAAATTATTGATGAGAAGAATGAGCCTGTTGCCTTAAGAAAGTTTGCATTCTGGGTAATTGAGCCTCTAGTGTGGCTGGGAGATGTAGTGTTTCAGTGTGTGGTAGCGCGGGAGTGTTTGGAGTTTTACATGGCCGTCCTGTGTGTGACTCTCCTCACAGTTATTTTTTTTGGAGAAAGTAAATAATTTCTTCCTTTCCAAGGGAGGAAAGAACAGACCCTGCTCCCCGTAACTGTTTTATATTTGGACCCGCTCTGTGGCCGAGAGGAACGAGACAAACACGCCTGGCTAGCAGCCGCTAAAGCTTGCTTAGTTTAGACCCAGCTCCCAACCCAACTTTGTGAATAGATTAACGGCGATATTTTTTTTATCGCCTGATAAGAGTCTCACATTAACGCAGCACGTTAACGGCGATAACGACCCACTACTAATTAATATGTATTGAATTTTGTGTGCATACACATAATAATTTACACTTATAAATGTGTATGTATATGTGTATATATATGTAGTATTTGGAGATATATGTATAATTAACAAAGGATTGAAGTTCCTGAAGTCTCTAAAGTTGCCCTAAAGTTATTTTTTCATCACATAAAACCAAGATAATAAAGACACAATACCAAATTCAGCTTGTGTGTGTGTGTGTTCAGCTTTGAACATGACTCTAATCAGACATTAGAACCGTGGTTATGTCTTTTACAATGGGCTTTTTATTGCTGCAAATGTGACTGTCAGAAGAAATCTTCATTTGTGAGCATGACAAAGTAAGGATTTCTCACTTTCCTCCAAAAGTGCAGTGGTTAAGCGGCTCAGGCCGGATAGATGGATTGTCCTAATCCCTAAACCTTCTGCAGACGTATGACAGGACCTGCGCTGTGCACCGGAGAAGCTTGATTTAGCACTGTTATCTGCTAACTAGCACATTAGACTGCAGCTCAGAGATTGTCGCGGCTGCGTGAGCAGTTTGGATAGCCTTCGCTTCTCCAATTTAACTGCCACTGCTGAGCGTCTAGTTATTTATGGCATAAAATGGTAGGCTTTATTTTTGTTTATTTATTGAGCTAGCAATTATTGGAAGGATAGTTAGAGTTGGGAAAGACTGGTTGTTTGAAATTGTTGTCTCGTTTATTCCTCGGCAGCAGTGCACGTAAACATCGTTACGTAGACACTGAGAATTGTAGTTTATAGAAGGTTGTAATGGAGACTACATATTTCAGTGTTCAGGGGTCGTCAACTACATTTGAAGTTTTTCTCATCAGACACTGTGAGGGCCTGATGCTGTCCTAAAATAATATACAATTTATGTCATATCTTAAATATATTATTTGATATATTTTTTTTCTTCCAAATTTCTTTTATTTTTATCAGTGTTAACAAAATCATATCACTTGAAACAAACTCTATTTCATGGTATACACATGGATAATCAAAAACTCAAGGTAAGGCAGGTTGGTCCACTGTCCTCAGAACAACGATTTGTGCCATGACCGGCGGATTACTGACCGATTGAAGGCTTGTTTCATTTGATTTATTAAAAAAATAAATAAATGTCGGAACATACTTTTCTCTCCTCACAAGGCCATTCCTGGTTAGTAATATCAGAGACATTTCAATATAAGAAGAGCTCCCACTGTCAGAACACGATTTAGCCGTCTAGCTCCACAGACGTCTATTAATTTTTCCATCGGGAGCCGGATGGAAAGCTCTGGCGGGCCGGATGTGGGCTGCTGGCCACCAGTTGATCACTACTGACTGTACATCAAGGACACATTGGTTGTATGAGCAAAGATCATACAAAATAAAATACAGTTTTCAATATCACAGTCTATAGGTAGATTCTAGCCATTCCCTACATACTACAAAGACCTCCAAATTACTAAAGCAGGTTTGTGTGTCTTTGTTTTAGGTTTCTTCGTTTTATGTCCATTTTGTTCTAGCATGTACTGTCCTACACCCTAGTGGACAGGTCCATGTGCAAATATTTGTGCGGACACCTGCGAGAATAGGAGAATGTAGTTAGTAAATCATGGCACACGTCCCCAAAGTCCCTGGCTGACTAGTTGAAATGCGCACGTGTCACGTGAGAGATGGTACCACAGTAGATGCTTTTTGAAGCTAAAGCCTACAGGATAGTAGACCCCTCTCTGAAAAGTTAATGACCACTGACCTACAGCCGTGGATGATGCTGTGACGAAACTGTAATAGAATATGATCATACCTGTAATGCAAGGCTAGTTATTTAGTAATCGATGGTTTCCGAGCAACACGATCATCTCACTGAACCTCTAATTGCTTCAGAATTGTCTACCCCAATGGTTCCAAGCCCTTGTCTTGGAGGACCTTTTCCTGCATATTTTTGATAGTTTCCTTCTAAAGCACTAGAAAATAATTGCTTTAAATAGCTTCATATGTTTAAGACAAATTCCACTTTTTTCTAAGGTTTTCCCCTTAAAGAAAGTCTGTCATGATGTGTTTCCTGTATGGGAACTGGTCTCCAGAGGTTACAGAACAGTGCACTAAAGCCGAGCAGGCCAAGGTCCAAGCCTTGGACAAAAACTGAACTCCCTCATGCACACACTTTAGTGGACAAAAAAGATCATAAAATGCAAGGTGTTTTTCATTTGACAAATGGCCACTAAAAGCTTTTTTGCTTACTTCACGGCAAGATCGCCTCTGAAAACCATGAAAGCACTCTTAGTTTATGTCTGAGCACAAAAGTGTACTTGTCCATTTATGCTTCCGCCTAATATGAGGTTTATACAAGCATACATGAAGGAAAAGCTTTTCTTTAGTTAAATTTTTAGCACTTCCCAAAGTGTTTTTGCTGTGAAACGGTGTAGCATTGCTGTAAGTGTATGAAGTTGAAAAGTTGTGCTTTAATTACTTTAATAGGTGGAGGAGGGTCAGTGTTGGCTGAACCTGGAGGTCACTTTTAAAGACCAGTCTAGCCTGTGCTTCTCCTGCTTCTGTCTGAAGCTGGATGCCGTGGCCACAGCTCTTTCACCAAATAATTATCATTTGATGCTGCTAGTTAAGCTTATTTTCTCAAAATCGAGGTACAAAAGGTACAGATTACTGTTCACATTTAAGTCTGGAATTATTTTTTGAGCAAAATTGTCATCAAGAGAGAACCTATTGACTTTGTTTGTAAAATCTTTTAAATCTGCTCTGCTGTTTTAGCAGTCAGTCACTAGTCTCCCAGTGTTATTTTTGCAAGCCACTCACACTCCGTAATTTCAGTACTGAAATTAGCTTGTTAGCTTACTTTACTAACTGTTTTGTGCTGTTGTGAGTGAATGGCTAGAATTCTTCACCAGTGATGTCCTTGATGTTGGACTACTGATTCTGGACTGAGGATCAGGACGGCATAATGATTGTATTGAAAATGTCTTTATATTGAAAAGAAGATGATTTTAATGCTTTTAATTTGTTGACTATGTCCTCTGGCTCTGCGACTGTGGATGTGCGCGCGACAGTCAAGCTATAAAACACCACGTCGTATTCTAAATTCTCTTTTTTTGTGTTTGGAAAACATTTACATTTATGGCATTTGGCTGACGCTCTTATCCAGAGCGACGTACTTCAGTGCTCAAGAAGTCCACAACTGTTTCTTACCTGAAAAACAGCTCAAATCTGAGTCAATTATTTAACCAAGACACTGCAGTCAGAGCATCGATACGACAACTGTCAAATAATAATTAGCGAACACCTAACCCAGCAATACATGAGCCATAGAGGAGAACAACGCAAGTCATAGAGAAGTCAAGGGAATTTTTTTTTTTTTAAAGAAATAAGTAAGCAGTAGGAAAGGGACCTAGTTAGTCACCAAAGTGCTCCTTGAAAAGGTGGTGGGGGTGGGGGGGGGGGGCAGTCACTTTGGACAGTGAATTCAGGGTGGAGTGAATCGGTCCGATGTTTTGGCAAATAGGTCACGTCAGTTGAGTCTGGAGAAGATGTGATGGCGGTACGAGATCCTGCTCATTAAGGTAACACACTTGGGTCCCAGCATTGAGACTAATGAGGCTAATGAGGCTAGCGGCTCTCCAAGCGGTCACTACACATCTCACCAGGCTTTTCCTCATATCTGTAAAGAACTTATTAAAATCCCTTTGATCAAATCAGGCCAAACCAGCATGGACTTGTAAGTAGGTAATGACTGGTGCCCTAGCAGCCGTCTCTGTTGATTTGGGGACTCGGAAGGTTCAGAAGTTTTTCCTACTTAGTTTATTTTGTTTAGTTAATTTATCATTTACTTGAAGTAAGTTGTTACATAAAGTCTGTTTGACCCAGCTGCTGGGGGTGGCTTATACATCAAAACACCAATACCTTTACACAGTATTTGTCACAATAGTTTGTGGTTGGAGACTAAACTCCCCAGCAGTATAGCAGTATTTACTAAATGTAAAAATGTGTTTAAGAAGGAACAGCAAGAAACGGTTCTACTAATGAAAAATAATCAGAATCAGAAAACTGTATAGATCCAAGAGGAACTTACACCCAGTTAATGAATTCATTTTATATTTCAGCTGGAATTGAACAGACTAGAATCTTAACAGTCTGAAGGGGTCCAAACTTTACAACTTTAATGGCATTGGTGGGGTTAATTGTAACAGAAGCTGTTTGCTACAATAATAGACTAAAATAATTTGTGTTGCTTGAACTGCACACGCGGTTCAGCCTCGATAAAGTACTGTGCAAAAGTCTTGAGCAACCCCTTCATTTCTTCATATGTTGCTTCCAAAGAGCCAGACTGTCTTGTATTTCTAATGTAATGTAGTCTTGAGAAATAGGCTTTTATTTCAAAGGATCTTTCTGAGTCCTTGAACCTGACCAGGCTCATTTCACAGCAGTAGATATGCAATGTGACATCTCCTGGAATTTGCGAAGAACAGTGAACTCTGGTTATCATGAATGAAAGCGCATTGTTGCGTTTCCAACCATTTCGTCTGCAAATTCTCTAAAATTGGATCAAACTTCATCACCTTGAATAATGCAGTGTGGCGCAAGGGCTCAGAGGCAGTTACTTTACTGCTGTGGGTTCAGTTGAACGGCTGATTTTCATGTTTTCCTGAAATCGTTTCGGGATGTTTTGTCAGAAAAACACTTGGAGACTGCAGTTCAACCTTCTCAACATCGTGCTAAAGACACTTTGTTTATTTACAGCAAGCATTTCTCCTGTTAAACATCTGCTCGGATTTGTTTTGGTTAACACAAGGCTGACCACACACACACACACACACACACACACACACACACACACACACACACACACACACACACAGAAAAACATGAGTTGTCGCATACAGTGGTGGGCTCTCTTGCATGCATTTTGCATCTGATTGTAATTTCACACATTGACACACACAGACACAAGTGTGTTGAATTACATACAGACTACCATGCAGTTCTGAACTATATACACACACACACACACACACACACACACACACACACACACACACACACACACAAAGTCCACATAAACTAAATGCTCTACAGAAATCACTTTCATGCCCTTACACACACACACACACACTTACACACACACTTTCTCACACACTCAGTCAGACACGCATGTATGTCTGTCCACTGGTGCTGCAATGATCGGTTACAACATGTTTATAAATGGCTTTAATACTATTAATGCGGTTATAAACACCTTATAAATCAGGACTAAGCTGTAAATACATCTACACAAAAGGCAGCACTGAGCTGTTCCATGTCAAATCGTGAGCACACACTCTTTAATCTACTGTTAAAGCCCAGATGTTGCTGGTCACAGGTCTTAATTTGTCTTTTCTATCAGTTAGCATTAAACCTGACAGCTTCATCACAGTGATCTGATCTAGCAGCTCACTCTTGCCCTTTTTAATTATGACCCGTTATGTTCTGAATGAATTCACAAAGCCACTTTAAGCTGAATCAGAATAAGGCCCTATTTGATCCCTCTGTTTTTGCTTATAACACAGTAAGCTTCAGATCCAGCTGATTTATATAGTTATGTTGGATAACCAGCCATGGTATCTGCTGTGTGACACACAAAAAAATGATTTTCAGGTCAGATTTAAAGTGAAGGGCTGTATAAAGATGTCTCGGAGGCGAGATGCGGCTCGAGGGCTGGTACTTTTGAAACTTTGACACCCCTGCTATACACACCTGCTCTAAACCTTCTGCAGACGAGCTGGTTTTGACACTTGAGCACACAATCTTCTTACACACTCCTCCACCAAATCTGCAGCTAAAACCACAGGCAATCCGTCCACTTCCCTCAATCCTCCCTCCTCATCCCTCGTTAGAGCCCTGAAATCCCACAGAATCCACTTCCTCAGCCTCAACATCCAGCGCCCTGTTCTCACCAACGTCAGGACAGTACAGTCTTCATGTGAATGTCCCTGAATCCAAGTGCACCTGCAAACTGTGTAAAAAACGCAATTTGTGATATGGTAAAAGGAAATGTCTATAAATGCCTAGTTTTTATAGTGTAAACCTTATATATGACCCAGATATACTCCCAAAACACTTTGATTTTATTTTAAACTCAGCTTAATACATTACCCTGAAAGAAAATGTAAAGGTAAACTCGAGAACAGCTTTATGCAGGAAACTGTTCTGGACTACAGCTGCCAGAGATGCGTCACAGGACAGCAGCCAATCAGCAGCAAGGATAATGAATAATGCTCTCGGATTGGCTACGTTCAGACCTCCCGCCTCTTTGTGTTTCTCTCCACAGTACTATAGTATACAGTTAGATATATTTGGAAATGTATCCAAATGTACGTTATTTATGTTAGAAATTTAGTAAATTATATTTTTCTTAACACTAAAACACAAGAAAAATTATACATTGCCTTGAAAAAAAAGCACAAAAAAAAAGCAGAGGATGCATCTCTACCTCCAACTTCACGTCGCGTACGTTACTTTGCGGGTTTCAAAGCTAAAAAAAATTTAATAAATGCATAGGATATCTATGGCTTCTGCAAACAATTAAACGCTCGTCCTTAGAGTTGAACGGCGTTACGTCCCAATCCCACCATGGAGAGGCACTGTGAATTAAATCTAGAGCGAACAAAAGTATTGGGACGGAGGGGCAATATAGTGCCAGGGAGAGAGAAATGACACACACACACACAAAGTCTCTCTCTCACACACATGCGCACACGCACACGCACACACACACACGCACACGCACACAAAGTCTTTCTCTCTCACGTACACACGCACGCACGCACGCACACACACAGAGCATTTTGATAAGCAGCCTTTCCCTTATCCATGCAATAAAAGCTGATCAGAAATTGTTCTGATTTGGTTGTGTAGAATATATTTGTTCAGGAATGAAAAAAATATATATATTCAGGCCAACACACTGAAGGTGAAGACTTTTAGAAGTTTTACAAACGTGGGTTTTATGGTAATAGACACACATTTTCATTTTATTCGCACTTTTTAGTGATGTGGTGTTATTTTATTTATTTATTGAGTTATTTTAAATGTATGTGTATGTACTTCTGAGCTCTAACATGGTTGGTTGTCATAAATTCATAAAGTGAGAACCTTGTTTGAAATGTTGAAATAGGTTTGACTAAAAGAACATTTAGATTTGGTCCGTTCCTCTCGGTACTTATACTATACTGACTGGGTTAAATAGAATTGCATCACTAAAAAAGGAGACTAAAATACAACTTTCATCGACTAAAACTAGACGAAAACAGTCGTGGATAATTCTGACTAAAATAAGACTAAAATGCTCAGACTTCTAGGCGACTGAAACTTGACTAGACTAAAAAAAGTTTAGAAGTGACTAAGACTAATAAAGACTAAAATGACAGCTTGACGCAAAGACTAGACTAAAACTAAAATTAAAACAGGCCGCCAAACACAACACTAGTCTCAGGTGCTGGTTTTTCTGTGCTAAGAAGATTCTATTAGTTTTAGTTAATTGTTTAGGTGTATTGTAGATTATTTTATCAAAAAGGTGATGGACGTACAATAATCTGTGCAGTAACCTGCTGCTACTCAGATGTGCAGTTTCTTATTGTGTGCAAAATCATTATTATGTGCAAAAGTTTTATGTGCAAAATCGCTACAGATGACACTATTTAAGGCAATAACAGATTCAGTATAGAGAACAACTCCAAACCAGTATTTGATTTACTACAGCACTATTTTTTTATGTGTAATATTTCTTTTTTGTGTCCTTCGTGGTGTGAATCACATTAAAAATAGTGCGTTTCAACCGAGGAAGCATATCCTACTGCACATCAATCATATATAGGGTTGGTTATAAGTACATTAGTAATTCAGAATGTCCTAATGTATGGATTTTTAACATTACAAGTTTCTCTGTACACGTTTTTCTGTAGTATTGTGTTTGTCTTGTCCTGATAGCTGTGAGAGCCTCCTGTTATAAAAGCTGCCTGTGGGGGCGCTGTGGGCCAGTCTGACTGTAGTACTGAAGATTTGGAATCACTCTTGCAGGTTATGTTTGTCTTTTCAGTGCAGTTACTACACAGCCAATCTCTTATTTGTTACACACATTAATTAAAGCGCAGTTAATTCTAGCTGTGGCATTTAAGGCACGGCTGTGTCTGTCTGAGGCGTTAAATGGTGTTAAAATTATATTGTGGCATTTGTGTGGGGGGATATTTACCTTAGCGCTCTTGGCCTCCGCCTGTGGCCTTTACAAGCAACAATTATGGCAAATCCGTTTAATGCCTCAGTGATATCAACAAAAGCACTTCAGCAAGGTAATCTCTGTCTTTCTCTCTGTCTCTCTCTGTCTGTCTGTCTGTCTGTCTGTCTGTCTGTCTGTCTGTCTCTCTCGCTCTCTGCCTCTCTTTCTGTATCTCTCTCTGTATGTCTCTCTCTGTCTCTGCCCCTCTCTCGCTGTCTCTCTCTGTATCTCTCTCTGTATCTCTCTCTGTATCTCTCTCTGTATCTCTCTCTGTATGTCTCTCTCTGTCTCTGCCTCTCTTGCTCTGTCTCTCTCAGTCTCTGCCTCTCTCTTTGTATCTCTCTGTCTCTTCCTCCCTCATCAGATGTCTAGGTTTTGCTGTGTTGTTTGTTTATTCATGTGTTTATTTATTTTTTATTCCTGTCTGTTCTCTTGTCTTTTCTGATACTCTTCTGTCTGTGTTTGTGAAATATGTAACTGACACACAGTGAGTGTTTTCTCTGCCGTGGTGCAGGGGGGTGTGTATGGTGTGTGGGGTAGTTGAGGGGTTTTGTGAGGTTTGTATGAGTGGGGGTGTGTATGGTGTGTGGGGGGTGGGGTGTAGGGGCAGTTGAGGGGTTTTGGGAGGTTTGTATGAGTGGGGGTGTGTATAGTGTGTGGGGTGTAGGGGTGGTTGAGGGGTTTTGGGGGTCTTTATGAGTGGGGGGTATGTAGGGGGTGGGGTGTGGGGGCGCTTGAGGGTTTTTTGGGGGTTTGTCTGAGTTGGGGGGTGTATGGTGTGTGGGGGGTGGGGCAGTTGAGGGTTTTTGGGGGTCTATATGAGTGGGGAGGTGTGTGTGGAGTGGGGTGTAGGGACGGTTCAG
>JBBJLR010009215.1:0-13836 GCA_037577145.1 Brachypetersius gabonensis
CACAGTCCTGCTGGAATAGAAAAGGTTCTTCACCAAACTGGGTCCACAGAGTTGGAAGCATGGTGTTGTCCAGAATGTATTCATATACTGAAGCATTAAGATTGCCCTTCACTGGAAGTAAGGGGTCTAGCCCAAACACTGAAAAACAAATGTGTCCATTGTTTTTCTCCATATAATGTATGATATACTATAATTTATTAGCTTATCTGAGGCAGAATGCACTTAAACAATCTGATTCTTTGAGTATATAGTGTATTTGTATAGAGTATTTTCTGCCCACCTTTTGTTGATAGTTGTGAAGTTGCCCCTGCAATCAGAAGGTTGTGGGTTTAAATCCCAGGACCACTGAGGAACCCTTGAGCAAAGCATCTTCACTCAGATGAAGGGTGCAGAGTCAGATGCAGAGAACATTGACTGAATTGTCCTCATTGCTCTGAGAGCAACCCTTGATCTACATTTTAGTACTCTATTTTATCTTTTGTAAATGTCTTTTTTTACTCCCAAATAAAAGACTCAGCAGTTTCCATAAGAATACACTCTGATAAGCAGAAAATGATTAAATCTCTGAAGATATTGTGCTGTTAAACTGACCGATAAATTGTTCGATGTGCCTTGAAAGTTCAGTACAAATGATTTTCGCAAGATATTGTCAAGGTTAGGGCCACAAAAGAACGATTAAGTGAGAAAGATTTCTTTTAAACCCCGTCTTCACTGTTTTCTTGCACCACGACTGAGGTACCCTTGAACTAGGTATCGTCCCCACACACTGCTCCCTGGGCACCCCCCAATGGTAGCAGCCTCCTGCTTTACTTGGTGAACGGGTTAAATACAGAGAAAGGTTTTCACACTGTGTGGGGTATCAACATAGGACTATAAGGGGCCACTTCTCTTTATTTGACTAATATAAGCTAATGTGCAGAAGGCAATTTGTATTGGTTTATGAACACGGCAACTGCACTTTTTAAGTGATGTTGAAAAGATATGTATGGAGATATAACAATGTGCTACCAAACAAACAAAAATATTGTCCTAATAATGTGGTAGAATTTCTGTTCAATGCCACATACTGAGGTCCACCTTTTGACTAGTTCTTTGTTGATAAAACTAAACAGACAGACTTTATTTACTGGGAATCTGCCCATTAAATTGGATGCAGTGACGCACGCACCCACCCACACACACACACACTCACACACGTTTAGGAGGAGAATGCTTTGATTAATGTTTGCGACAGCGGAGGCACATTTATGAGCTTGGGGATTCCCAAACAACAAAGCATCATGGGGAATCCATCACACCGCATTGATCACTTCCTTATCACAGCCGTGCCTGTAAAAGACCAAACGCAGGACGAGTGGAAGATGCTTGTCAGCAGGACAGAGACGGAGAAATCCGACCTGAAGACAAAAGAGAACTTTTTTCATATGAACAGGAACTATTTTCCATATGATAATCCAGTTTTTGTAGAAAGTCAACCTTTCAGTTCAGTATCTCTTTAAAACTGATTGCTAATGCCCAAGAAATATGGTTTGTGTACCTTTGCATTAAAGAAAAAAACAAAGACTCTATTAATAATCATTCCTCTAAGTGCATGAAGTCCGTACTGTAGCAGCCCTGGTGGAACAGGAACGCATTTCTAAGCTGTGATGTGACCTAGACAGATCTTTAATTTAAAACGAACATGCAATGATATTGACTGAACAAACTGAGGAATAAAGACTTCCGGGGTAAAAATAAAAGACTTATTTTCATATGTAGGTGTCACGGTCTGGTCAGCGACCACTAGGTGGAGCTGAGTTTTATGTGTTGGTTTTCATGTTTGGACTTTTATTTTGACACCCTGAGTACCCTGGCCTGGGAAATGGCTTCAGCTGTGGGTACTCAGTGTTAAATGATATGAGCAGGTTTATTTTCATCATAATTAATTAATTTTTTTCAGTCAAAATGGGCAAAGTGGAGTCCATACTGGCCCCCAGGCCTCAGCTTGTCTGGCTCTTTGGACCATCATGGTCGTCTTTGGATTCTGTTTCTGGACTCACCTTTGTTTGCTTTAGTTTTAGTTTGCCGGCTTAGTTGTTATTTTCTTTCCTTCTGGGCGAACGCTCATGTGAGCACAAGCCCAGCAGCTTGGATTTTGCTTTTTTTCTTTGTTGTGTGAATAAACGGCATTTGTCACACGCAAACAGACCACAGCACAGCACAAAGTGTGAAATTCTTCTCTGCATTTAACCCATTTAGCAGTGGACAACCAATGAAGGCACCCGGGGAGTGTGGGGGTACGGTACCTTGCTAAAGGAGTTCAGTTGTGCCACTGTCAGTCCTGGCATTCAAACCCACAAAAATTGCAGAACTAACTCCCTAACCACCAGGCTACCTGAATTTCAGCCCACGTGTGTTCCCACAGTGTTATGTTAACCCTCTATGCGCAATGATGACACATAATGAGACCCTTTGCTCTGTTTTGGCCTGTTTTCATGGGACATTCATTTTGACAATTCTTAATTTTCCCCTTCCTTTATGTGGTTTGTCTCATGATTCACCTGGCCTTTCTCTACTATGAGGCTGGTGTCTGTACACTCTTAGCACAAAGTAGTATACAGTAATCCCCCAGTGTTACGCAGATCAGGAGTCGTGGATTCAGTCACACGCAGATTTTTTTTGAGAAACGGACTCATAGTTTTACACAGAAATCCTCTAAATAACATGGAAGCTGCAAATATCCTGGGTCTTGTTTTGCTTTTTTGTGGCAATAAATATATTTTTTCTGGATGTTTCCACACAAAGGGACCCTTTCAACTCGCCGTAGTGTCCCAATACTTTTGTTATATGACATTCCGAGTTGCATATCTCGGCGAGGAAAGCACACAGAAACTTCAAACTCCACAGTTCGGTAGATCTCCAGGTGATCTTTCCAACGAGCCCTGATTTGTATTTTTAGCCCCAGTAGATCAGGTTTTATTCCCCAAAAACCGTGAGCTGGAGTACATTCAGACGCGTCTGTCTTTAAATGAGATCTGGGTGTAAACTTTTGTCCCGCAAACTTTCATGTTGCATATCTCAGCGGGGAATTTAAATTTGAATAGGCCTTTACCTTTCCATGAGTTTAAAATGACATTAAAGCATATTTTGGGAGCATATTTAGGGTTTGCACTATAAAAATAGGCATTTTTAGGCATTTTCTTAACCAAAGCACAATGCGTTTTTTCACTATACTCTTACGCTATACACTATGCCCTTGGAACGTAACCGCCGTGAATAGCGGAGGATTACTGTACTTAAAGTTCATTTTATTAAGTGTGCTTGAGTATAAGTAGCGCAAGTATATAGACCATGTACTTGTAGTCTACTAGAAAGTATACTAATTTAATAACTCTTTGAACTAAATTAGAATATTTTTAAGTTTGTATACTTTAAGTATACTTTATAAGCTCATTTTAAGTTTACAAAAGTATACTATATATGCTTTCAGTATAAGTCAAGTATACTTCACTATTCTTAAGTATATATAGTATATACATAAGTAAACTTAGAAGTATACTACCTCAGTTTTAGTATAAAATAAGTATACTTAGAGTACTCCTAAATAAACAACTTTTTGCTAAGGAAAGAAAGAAAGTGAACATTCGTCATACATGAACACACCACTGCACACAGTGTGAACAGCATGAAATTCTTCCTCTGCATTTAACCCATTCACCAAGTGAAGCAGGGGGCAGCCATGAACACAGCGCCCGGGGACGGTACCTTGCTCAGGGTACCTCAGAGGTGTCTAACGGTCTTGGGAATCGAACCTGGACTTTCTGATCACAGGGCGAATGCCTTAACCACTAGGCCACCAGCTGCCCCAGATGTCATGGGACCGCCCAAACAGGGCTGACACAACTACCCTCACTCTCTTTCTCTCTCTCCTTTCCCTTTGTGGTTGTGTTTGACTCTTTATGCTTCCTTTTCTAGTTCAGGTTTCCATTATGTTGCTTTCTTTGCGTGTCCAGGTCCTCGATGCTGTGGTAGTCTGTTAAACCTTCTAGGCTTTGTCTCACACTGGCCTCACATGCTCAGGACCATACGGCCTGTCCTTACAGCTTGTGGGTATCCTCCTTTGTTTGCTGCCTTGCACCATATGTGTATGCAGTTTGCAGACCTCTCTGATTGTGAGCGCGTGGCCCACCCTCACTGTGAGCTCTGCCTGGTGCTGTGTGTGGCTGCTGGACCCCATAGTTAACTCTCTAGTGAAATGCAGCAGTTCCTTGAGTGGCTGGTTTTTAAAGTAAAGTGTAAAGTGACCATTTTTGTCTGCACCACAGCACACAGTGTAGAATTCTTTCTCTGTATTTAACCCATTCACCAAGTGAAGCAGCGGGCAGCCAGGAAAACAGTGCCCAGGGAGCAACGTGTGGGGGCTGTTTCTTACTCAAGGGTACCTCAGAGCTGCCACCAGCAGTAGTGGGATTCAAACCCATGTCTTTTTGATTGCAATGCGAACTTTCTAACCACTAGGCCACGAGTTGTATGTAGCAGAGGATGGTTTCAAACCATCAAACACTGTGTTATGGGCCCAGTTTGCTTCTGCTGCTAACATAATTACCCCAGATGGGACTTAAACCCACAATCCCTGGCTTAGGATGCTAGTGCCTTTAGACCGTTTGTGTAGGCAGGCCTGTGGTTCTAAGATGACCTTACTGTTGTGAGGTTTTGATTATGGAATTGATTATGCATCCCATTTTCAACACTCAGAACCCATGTGACACATAATTGTTAACTAGCTTGTCAATGCTGATGTTTCTCAAAATGATGTGACACTCGTTCCTAATCATACTTTAATTAAATAAATTATATTATGATAATAAATAAATAATAAACAATTATGAAAGTGCTTTGCAGTTAAAATTGTACCGACATTTCTTTCAATTAGACAAACTAAAACAAACTGCTTAAAATATGACAAATGATATACTTTTATGTATTAAAAGTTAACACTTTTAACATTAAAGATAACATCCAACACACTATTGCGACATTTTCTATGGCATTGTGGTTTGGTGCATAATTTTACTGTGCTAAACGTTGTAATATTTTATTGCTGCTCTTGTGTTTTTCTTGCACCTTCTCTCTTACTCTCTTTGCAGTCTGTGTATTCCTGTCCTGCATGCACTACTGTAGGAAGGAACATCTTCTTTTCACTGTGTACTGTGTAAATGACAAGAAACCTCCTTGACTGACTTGACTCGAGGTGGTGACATGCTTGTCTTTTCTGAGCAGTACGTAAGATCGTAAGCTACTTATTTAAAATGCGTCTACAAGGTGTGAAAACGCACAGCTGTGAGTGTGGAGAGGATCAGCTGCATAAGGACAGGCATGAAAACTGTGTGGTGAGAAGCTTATGCATGCTGTTACGTGTGTGATGCGTGTTAGCACATGCTTTTGTTGCATGGTTTACCCCGGTGTGCAAATTGAATAAGGGGCATTAATTCTATTACTTTCTGGTCCTACGGCCTGCTGCTGCAGTTCTGCCGCAAAGGACAGGGACAGCTTTATCATTTACTTCAATTATTGCGGGAATTTGTCAGCGTGCTGCGAGGCAAGACAACACACAGCCGTAAATCATGGAAGCGTAAAAGATCCCCTGGAGAGGCTCGCCTCCCTTAAATGGTGAACAGATCTTCCATACTGTGCGGACACACAGCCCAGAGGACTCGATACACACACACACACCCACACACACACACACAGACCCACACCACACTTTTGTATACTGAGAGACACACACACACACAAAATCCTCACTATTCCACCCACATAACACATTGCCACTTCCACAGGAAGTATCAAACAAAAATTCCCCTCAGTTTCAGAGACAGACATTAAAGTGGAATCCAATGCAGTCTCATGTGGTTGACAAGACTATTTTTATTTATGCTTTTGCACTGGCCTTGATATCAAAGCCAAATCAGGTCATAATTAATTGCAACCTAACTTTTGATGGCTTTTTAAATCCTTCTCACCAATTTTGTTACCCTGAAGCGAAGATCTGGGAGGATACTTAGGGGCTATATGCACAACCATCACAAAACATATTCATAAAATAAGTTCTATTACTTGGGATTGTTGCTTTATAGCCGTGCTTTTACAGTTCTCAGTGCTTATGCATGTATTAATGCACCCACATAAAGCCTTTAAAGTAAATGTTTCTATTTGTTTCAATCTTATTGAAGATAATGGTTGGAGGTGTTAAATGATTTGTACTAGCAGATCTTTACTGACACATACAATTGTGGAATATTTGATAATACCATTTAAATGGTGCCGTAACAGAAGACATAACACATGCATAAATATTGAATAATGCATTGAAATTGCAATACTTGAGTACTTATGTGAGTACTGACAAGTTAACACAATAATATGGCAAAGAGTTTTAATAAAGTGATATTACATTGGTTCTATGTGTAAAGCTATATCTGGTAGTAGAAATTACATTAATTATAATTATTATCACTATCATTATAAGTATTATTATTATTATTATTATTATCATTATTATTTTCATTATTATTAGTTTTATTATTGGTATTATTGTTGTTTTTCTACTACTGACATAACATTGAAAGTTGAACATTTAGATTAATGATTACAGCTTAAATGCCATCATCTTTACACATCAAGTTTTATGGTTATATTGTTCTACATGTGACACTTAATCGGACCGCAGATTTCAGCCTTCGTGCTAAACACGGACCAAATGAGGGACGGAGGGAGCACCGTGCAGGACACTCAAAAGCGCAACACACACAACAAAAAACACAAACATGCTGTTTGATGATCTATACTCTAAAAAAAAAAATTAAAAAAAATTGTGCAACAATTGAACACACTTGACATGTGTCAAAGTCATTACAGAAAATTAAACTTTGCATAGTCTGTGTAACAAGTTTTTTGGTTCATCCTGTCTAATGAGTCAAAGTCAAAGGAGTGATTCCAGCATTAAGGTGAACATTGTCTCGCTGACGAGAAGATATTTTAATGCTCTGTGGGCCCACAGTTTACAATACAAAGCCACAGACTGTTGCATTTTTGTGTGGAATGCTGGTGCAACAGCAAAAAACTCACTGAGCAATGGGTAGAACTGTTTAAAACACTCCCTGCTTGGAAGGTTAAGAGATTCACGTTCCTAACAAGTGCCCTGTGATGGACTGGCGGCCTGTCCAAAGTGTTTCCCTGCTCTACATTCTGTGACCACTGGGATAGACTCCAGCACCTCGCGAACCTGGTTAAGCATCTCAGAAAATTGATGGATGAATGGCCTACCCTTATAAATCCATTATATAGGTGTACAATCACACACTGTAGCCACTCTGTTGAGTTCAATTGTCCTCCCTCCTCTACCTCATTCATCACTGGTCAGTTAAGGGTTTGTGATAAAGTGACCAGTGTTTTTGAGAAGAGGCCCTGATATACGAGTAGTTATGAAGGCTGCAGCCCTGATCCTCACACCTTCCCTGTGAATGATGATCCTCTGTTGGATTCAGTGGCAGCTTGTTACCTCCACTTGAAAAAGAAACCATTTAGTTAGTCATAACAATGAGAAAGTTTCTCCTAATGATCATTTGCTTGTTCATAATTACACAATAATACACAAGAAGGAGTGCTGTACTGTGAGATATTGGCACTGGGGGGCTGTGGCAGTAGGCACAAAGCCAGCATAGCACAGTATCATATTTATTGTTGCAATTATACCACAGTTTATGACTGTTAGTATTAGATTTTGGAACAATGATGACAAACAAAACAAATTAACAAGGAAGTTTATTGACACTAGTTTAATTCTAGTGGTGCTGCATTTAAACCCAACTAATGAATTAGGACGTATCAGCCGACAGCTTGAGAAATTGTCAGCCAATCACATCGCAGGGCCAACTGTGGCATAATCCTGAGATACTGTCTTGATGCTTGATGACTTACTATATAATAATTCTGACTTTCTACTTCATAATCAAAGGAGTTGCTCTCTCTTATGATTTTATAATTGCAAGATAGCTTCTTTATATTGATGACACACTCCTAAGATCTCATTAAAATAAGATATAATAATGATAAAGACATTGTATCCTAATTATGATACAGTATCTCATCCATGAATCAGGCTAATGACTTAGTATTAATGATACTTATCTCATAATAATTGGAGTTGCTCAACAACCAGACCTCTCACCATTGGGAATTAAAATCTCAAAAGTTAAAATCTTATAATTATATAATTTTTAATGTATAGTTTTTTCATAATCAGTCCCAAATACCTCAAAATACGAAATACGCTCTCAGAATTTTAAGATAGTCAGTACACAGGCATTGGAATGGTACTCTGAACCTAATGACTGTAGGTGCCTAAGACTTTTGCACATATACAACTTGTTTAAAGCCATTTTTATTTTTCTCAGTACGTGATAAAGCATCTTTCTGCTGGCAATTGTAACATTAGAATAAATGCAAGCATACAATGAAGCAGTAAAAATGATCAGGATTTGTTTTGGTCGAAAAAGTAGGTTTGGTTCCAGGTTCCTCCTCGGTTCCTCCAGTCATTGTTTGAATTGTGAAACTCCATCAGCAGCTCCTGATTTAATTTAATGAAGGATTGATTGAGTCAAAACAGGTTTCTGTCGAAGCTACAAGTAATACTGGGCTTCTACAATGAACACACTGATATACTGTACATAAAATCGCTATATACTGTTGTTTAAATAGTTTGATTATCATTATTTAAGTGTGGTTGGCATATCTGTTAAAACCAATGAACCAAATAAATCAACCAACTTTAAGCTAAATAGGTATTATGTGTGTTCCTCTGTAATAATTTCCAGTGTTGCCTTCTGATTTCATTGCAGATTTGGGAACCCTCACGTTGTACATTAGAGTATACACTTCAGACACTTACGCTACAGACCGTTTTTACGATTTCCAAACACACACATCACCTCCATTAGCTTTCTAGCCTCTGCAGGGAGAGGCTATAACAGCCATGCGGGATTTAGCTGCAGCTGATGGACAGACACAGCGCTCTGTCACAAACTTTCAGCCCACAGCCTCTTTGAGCCAGTCGTATTCGTCTCTGTATCTGACTCTGCTGAAACCCAGCAGGTGAGAAGAGTTTGTCAGTGTATTCTTTCTAGACCTGTGATGGAGCTCTGGCAGCCACGTCAGAAATATCAGCATCCAAGCTCCTCATAAACTCCAGATAAAATTGCTGTAACAGGGCTTGCCAATATTGTAGTATGACAATTACATTAATCATAATATGTATGAACTCACCAATAAATGATTTAACCCTCAGAACAGTCTCTAATCCTCAGCAGCGGCTCAACTGCTGCTCAGCTGCTCTCCGGACCCCCCACCCCCCTTGTGGGCGGAGACTATGCCGAAAGTTCTCCTGGGATCAAAGATCTTGTGTTTTTTCTATTTGTTTCGACCTTAAAATAAAAAATTGTGTTGAGATGCCATTTTTAAAATCACAGTAGTGATTATTATTGTTACATATAATTTGAATTACAATAACTTTGGTTTTATGATTCAAGATTCAAGATAGCACAATATACACAGTATACAGGGTATCGAAATTCTATTTCACACAAGCCCCCATGGTGCATTCTGTCTAAGAAATAAATATAAATATAAGAATATAAAAACTAGGAACAAAAATTACCAATGAATATAAAAACTAGTTCTTTCCCATAAATACTAATCTAAACTAAAGTTTCTATTTTAATCTATTCTATGTCACATAGGAACACCAAACAAAGCTCAGCATGACGTCTGACACCAGAAACTGGTTGCAACTTCCATATAAGGAGTTTTCCATATGACGACAATTTTCAAGCACTGTACCTCAAATGGTTAAGGGATTTTGTGTGTTCTCCCCTGTCTGTTTCCTCCAAGGATATGAAGATTGGAGATGCTAAATTGCCTTCAGGTATGTGTGTGTGTGTGTGTGTGTGTGTGTGTGTGTGTGTGTGTTTCTGCCCTGTGATGGACTGGCAGCCTCTTCAGGGTGTTTCTCAGCCTTTTGCCCTATAAGTGCTGGGATAGGCTCCAGCACCCCCCACGGCCCTTCTTGGCATTAGCGGCTCCGATAATGGATGGAGGTATGGATGGATGGATAAATAGATGGATGAATGGATTGATGGATGATTTATAATCATCATAATAAATACTTCTTCCTCCAGACAAATGCAGGTCAGTTTACGCTTCCTTTATTTTCCCAAGCAGCTGAGGACGAACCACTAAAGGAAGGCAACAAACTTTCCTGTCACTGTAAATAGGGAGGAGTTTTTTTTTATTATCTTTATTTTAAAATGACCATATCAACACTTTAAGGTAGATTTTGTTCACACATTACCTAACAATAACAGGGATTGCCACTAACTGAATTAACATCCACTGGCTGCGTTGCGTTAGCAACATGCTAATATTTGAAGTGACATAATTACATAATTTATACCTTGTTAGGGAGAGAACATGGTTATTATTTTAATGCAAGAGCTTTCAGCCCCACATCTAAAGTTGTAAATGAATTCGAAAAGAGGCATATAAATGTGCATTAATGTGTGTAAAGAGTAGTTGTGTCCTCATAAGAGCACACTTTCATTAAGTAGTCACCATTTAAGCCTAATACCATTGCAAGGTGCTATTTTAATCAAGAAAAAAATATATGTATGTGTTGCCTCATTATTGTAATTAGAAATAGCAATAATATTGCTACTATTGTTAATACTATCACTTCCAACACTAGTTTTCTCTGATATACTGTGGATGATGGTGATGATGTTTATTATTATTATTATTATTATTATTATTATTATTATTAGTAGCAGTAGTAGTAGTAGTAGTAGTAGTAGTAGTAGCGACTTTTACAATTATGAGCAATATATTTATCATTACTGGTGATGTTGTGACGTCCGGTGAACCCTCGACTCATCAGAGGAGAAGCAGGTCACCTGAGTATTAGGGCAGGGCTCTGGATACGAAGTGTATGAGTGTGTGTGAGAAAGACTGTCAGCAGGTGTGTATGGTTAGAGTGCAGCGTGTGTGTGTGTGTGTGTGTGTGTGTGGTTAGAGCAGTGTGTGTGTCTGTGGCCGAGAATAACGAACCTGGCTAGCAGCCGCTAAAGCTTGCGTAGTTTAGACTTTGTGAATAGATTGTGAATAGATTAACGGTCATATTTTTTTTATCGCCCGATAAGAGTCTCACATTAACGCAGCACGTTAATGCCGATAACGGCCCACCACTAGTTAAAACACTTACATTACAACAAATACAAACAACATTAATACAGTAAATGGTGGTTTAATGTGCGGCAAAGTGTTCGCTGAACCGTTTAGTTTTTATTACTGCAGTAGATTAAATTAGTTGATTATGGAATTTCATTAATTCACCCAATGACTGGAGGCCCTGAGCAGAAACCTGGATCCAATCCTGTGTTCTTCTAACCACCTCACAGAATTTCGACTACTGTTTAGAAAAAAAGAAATCTTGATACGTTTTACTGCTTGTTTGTTTGCATTTATTCTAATATTCAGCTGGTTTTGCTGCAGAAAGAAGCCACTGCTGATAGAAATGACTTTAAACAATTTGCACAGGTGCAAAAGACGTTTGCACAGTACTGTATTTTTGACAATATGTAAATGACGTGGGATTAATCATGAAATCCACATATGTGGTATCTTAGGCTTCATTTCTGTAGCCTGTTTGGACCTTTATTCATGCAGGACAGGCACATACACACACACACACACACACACACACACACACTATTCTGCTGTCATGAAAGCAGAGGCAGTAGCCTCATTTAGATTCTGCTGTGAAGGGCCTCCATACAGTCATATTGAGATGAGATAGCGCTGTGTGATACAGCTGTATTGAGATCACACAGAATTGAAGGTCCAGTCTACTTTCGCTGTGAAGGCCTTTGTGCATGATTTGACTGTGTCTGGCCAAGTCTTTATAGGCAAGAAATGAGAGCACTTTTTGGAAGTTGGAGAGACGAAACTGTGGGTGTCCATCTTCCCCCTTTGATTTGTAGCTTTGTGGGGTTGCTCTCCATGCACAGAAATTGATAGCCAGGATGGGAATGGGAGATCAGTGAAGTTCAGAGCACCCTGGGACCCATCCTGCTCTGCTTATGAGCAGCTTAATGCTCCGTGAACTGCAGACGTGTTCCGCTTTTGCAATATGCAGAAGATCTAGCATGGGCAGAGTGAAGAAATAGCCAGCTGCTCCATGTCTGAACTTGTAGAGCACTTACAGCTCAGGCATTTTTGAACTTTTCTGTGGTTGTGAAGGAGAGTTATAGAGCATAAAGCTGGTAAAAAACTTCGCCCCAAACTTTCTTGATGAATTACAGACACTCATAAGGAAAATTTTAAAACATTAATAACCAAAAACCAAATGAGAGGGCACTGACCTAAACAGGCTCCACCCACAAATTTCCTTGTAGCAACTCTTGCAATGTTGGATAACCTTACAGAATATTTGCTAAACTCCCAATCAGCTCAATGGCTTCTACAGATCTCATAAGATCATTGCAAATTACACTGTGTGACATGGATCTACAAAAGGTATGACATGTGTAAATGTACAGTGGTGTGTGTGAAGGTGTGTAGATGTGCAGTGGTGTGTGTGAAGGTGTGTAGATTTACAGTGGTGTGTTTGAAGGTGTGTAGATGAACAGTGGTGTGTATGAAGGTGTGTAGATGAACAGTGGTGTGTATGAAGGTGTGTAGATGAACAGTGGTGTGTATGAAGGTGTGTAGATGATGTGTATCAAGTTGTGTAGACGTAAGGTAGTTGCAAGGTGGGGTATCCATTTGATTGGACTAGTTTGTCTAGCACATCCCACAGATGGTCGATTGTATGGGAAATTCTAAATTCTCAATTACCTAGAACTCTTCGTCATGTTCCTCAAACAGTTCCTCTGCCCACAAACCACTGCGCTTTCTACCATTGCGTCCACTTAGCCCTCAGTGTCTCCAGGTGGTCTGTCCTTGTTATTAATGATTGTAAGTCGCTCTGGAAAAAAGCATCAGCCAAAAGCCCCTTTACATGAAGGACTCAAGATTTCCCATCAGATCATTTCCCAGAGCATCACACTGCCTTTAGCAGCTCGACTTCTTCCCACAGTGTATGCCTGGACCATCTCGTTCTCTTTTAAATGATGTACACACCTGACTGTCCACATGGTGTAAATATGATTAATCAGAACTGATGCTCACATGCCCACTGTATCTGCACTCCGTAGGTACACAGGGGTCACTATGGGGTCTTTGAAGGGTCTGCAGCTATGCAGCTGTTTGTCCCAGGTGTAGAATCTGCTGTGAGATGCCACAACAGACCTTCAGAGGTTCATGCCTTGGCAAGTAAGAGCTGCTCTGGTGACTCCAGGGGGACCCTATTCAATATTAGGTAGGGGGTTTTAGTGTTATGGCTGATGTGTGTATGTATAATGTATCACGCTTTTTCAATATGCCGAGATCAAAGGGCTAGCATAAGCCAAGTGAATAAACCACTAGCTGCTCAGAGTCTGAACTTACTATGCACTTCCACTAGTTCAGGCATTTTGAACTTTTCCATGGCAAGAACGGAGTGGAGTTACGGAAGTTGTACAAAAAAAAGTTCAGGTTTGAATCTTCTCCTATCAGTATTCATGACGGGAAGTCTGTACTGGTTCAGAGAATTCCTGGCAAGGTTGTGTGTTTGTGTGTGTGTGTGTGTAAGTGTGTGTGTGTGTGTGTGTGTGTGTGTGTGTATGTGTGTGTGTGTGTGTGTGTGTGTGTGTGTGTGTGTGTGTG
>JBBJLR010009234.1:0-13832 GCA_037577145.1 Brachypetersius gabonensis
CCCGAGCACGGTTGCGTACCCTCACAAAACCTCTATTTTGGTTCCCTAACTGCTCTTTTGTTTCATGTTTTGGCCCATGTGCTGGTTTCTGTTCAGTTCTTTTGTGTTTCTTTAAATAAAAGCTTAACTAAATATGTCGGTCCGCATTGGTGCTCCATTTGATTCTGCTGAGCAGCCTAGGGTCGTGACAGATACGGCAATAGATGTAGCCTGAGCTTTGTGATGCTATACCAACTGGACAGTCTAGTCACGGTGGAAGGCAGAATACTGAGTGAACTGTGTCCACTTTGTGGCGTGGTGGAAGGACTCAGACGTGAGAGACACGAGAGAGTTGGTAAACCACGCAGTTAGTTACAGAACGCTCCTACAGGAGTTAGAGCTCACACCAAGATGAACCCATGTTCTAAACACACACAGAAAGGTATATAAACAGACTCCGGAGAGTCTGAGTACTCACGGTACTGATGCGAGTTGAGAGGAGTTGATTAGAGAGGTTGGGGTAGCGACACGTGGGCATGAAGTCAGTAACTTCAATGTCTGTGTGAGGATCTACACTTACTTCCTGTTTGTATACCTTACGTGAGTCACTTCCGGTGCCGATTGACGTCACGTGACCTGGTGCGTGTGACAAGTCTTTACAGAACGCTGACAACAATCTCTTTTTGCTAACAAGAAATCATCATTTTGGTGTAAAAAAATTACATTGGCTCATTACAATGTATGTTCAAAATCACTGCATAATGTTTGAAATGTTACTGAGCTGGACTCTTGGAAATGAACAGAAATCTCTGCATCATTAAGAAGGACTAGACTAGCTATTATTTTAAGTAGTGTTCCCTCATTAGGTTGAACAGAATTTTTGCGAATGTTTTATAAAGGTAAAATTGGCTACAAAAGAACATGTCAGTGTTCTCTCGAGTGGTGCAAGGATTATGAATCATGTTGACCTATCCTCACTGCATGAACGTAGTGATGAATGGTTCCTCATTATGTTTTCTTGTTGAAAAGAACACTTTATGGGCTCTTAAGTAGTGCAAGTGTCTAAGCCCTGGCTCTGTCATCAAGAGATCACCTTAATTATCCAAAGAGTCCTACAGAGCTTGCTTCCGGTGGGTGGCTAGAATCTCCCCCAACTCCCTCATCACAAAGTGAGATCTAGCCAACCGAGGCACCTGTTAACAATACAGAACAGACAGCTAGTGTTCTCCTCCAAGCGTGTTGAGCCATAATAATATTCAGATTATGACTTAATGTGAAACAGCTGTGCCTAGATATGGTGAAGGGAGTTTCAGTGCATTGACTTTTGGTGATATTGCATTACGACATGTCCAGAAGGTACATTGTCACATTTGTACCTAGCAATATAGTGACACTGCATAAACATGTGACAATATGCTTTTTAGACATGTGACGATGTATTGTGGAGAACAGGCATTCTATTGTTTATGATATTTGGCATAAAGGCACAGCTCGTAATATTAAACCAATTCCAATTAACAGCCCATTCCAGATTATTTACCTCATCCATCACCCCCACCTTCCAGCTCTAGTTTTAGTATATTGGCCATAACCTCAATAAAATTTCCTTCTAAATGTTGTGAGAACATTGTAATGTTTTCAGTCTTTTGTTGACTCTATTGTGAACGTATTGAACCAAGAATTGTCTATTGAACCAAACTGCATTGTTACACACAAGGCCATAATTATAATATACATTGGGGTCTTCCCAATTTCAGATACGCTCACAATGTTCGCCAGAGTATCTATATTGCAATTTGCTCTGTTACGACAGGTAACCATGCACTGCTGTCTGAAATAGTAATTAATAAATGTAATTATAATCATTCTCATAATCACAACTGAAGTCAATAGACTCCCGTTATTATTCCTGCCAGGTTTTGCTATCATGGTGTAATGCAACATGATATACGGTTTGTTTATGTGACTCTGTCTAACCCCAGCATAGCAGAAACAAATGCTTGGCTGTGGGTCCGATCAGTGTAAAGGCCATACTGCTTCTCTTTCATTATTTATAATAGCATTAAAAGTGTAAAAGCGAATGCAGTATAGGTTACTCAGTTACTTTCTCTGTTTTGAAAATGATCGTTTTATGAATATTCTTGCAATGTTACAATTCCTCAGCTCACTTTCACATACAGTGATATTGTTTGTGCTTGCGTATCTATAAGTGGTCCCACAGTAATGAAATGACTGTTTATTTGAGTAAATCTACGAGTATTTTAGAACGGCAGGAATAGGATTGCTGGGGGGTGTTACTGGCAGCAGATTTGGCCCCTCTGTTGTTGACTCCATGGCTACAGCCTTGATCTGTGCACTTCTTAGTCTGTGTACTTCTGAGAGCACGAGGCCTGAGGCTGAAGATCACTGAAATACAGCAAACAGTCTTCTCTAATGCATGTCTAAATCCACCTTATCTGATGGTTCACAGATATTTGGCTCAGGGGTGGCAGGTTTGTGGCCTCACAAAGGCCACAAAGGGTTTGATTCCCAGTTGGGATGGCTGAATGTCATTCCTCTATGGAGTTTGCATGTTCTCTATATGTCTGTATGGGTTCTCGGACTCCAGTGCCCCAGTGACTCTGGTTAAGGATTATGGATGGATGGATTTGGTTTAGATCCATCGATTAATACATTATGCATTGCTGTCCTGTAGTCCTAGTTATGGATGAATGCATGAATACACTACAAGTCTAAAGTTTTTGTACACCACAGGTTTCCATTTATTTATCATAATCTGCAGTTTTATATTCCTGTTAAACATTGGGAAGCCATTGAATGAACAATTATAAGTGAAAAAGTGTCAATAAAACAAGTTTGCTTTATAAGATGAAAGAATCTGTAACAGTGCATGCCTGACATCCTGTTAACTGGCTCTGCGGTGATGGAGAATCAGAGGTGGCTGGTGGCCTGGTGGTTAGGGAGTTGCCCCTGTGATTGGAAGGTCATGGGTACAAATCACAGGACTTGCCAGTGGCACCACTGGGGTTCCCTTGAGTAAGGTACCATCCTGGGTGCCCCCTGCTGCACTCAGGTGAATGGGTTAAATGCAGAGAAAGAATTTCACATTGATCACACATCATCACTTAATAGCTCATTAAATATCTAATAATAGACTAATAAACAAACTACAATTGTAAATATACTCAAAGTTATCAAAGATATTTAGTAAACATTAAGAAAATTTTAGTGTGTGCTGCAACTTTTGACTGGTAGTGGAATTTAATATTCTTCTTCTTCTTGCCCACTTTACTCTGATAAGACATAGTTTTGATTGCTGAAGTGAAAAACTTCAGTTCAATTCAATTTTATTTCTAAAATGGTTTTTTCACCAATGTTGTCACAGAATCTGGTTCCGAGTCAAAGCCAGCTGAAATGAGGGACCCTGGCAATGAGACCTTCATGTACAGAACCTCAGAAGAGACTGAGGTTTACTGGTGATGAATTTCAATACTCTGTAGCAAAGATTGTTAAGAGATTAAAATCATTACACTCTCTCTGTTGAATGATGTTCTATTGGCATCAGTCTGACAGGATGCCCTGATTTGAAGCTTCCCAGGTTGGTAGCATTGTGTGATGGGCTCTTGGCTAGTGGGTGGGAATTGATTAAACTGAATCAACACTGGGTAAAAATAAACCGAACCAAAGCAACATCATGTCCAGTGCGTGCTATTTCCTCTCCTAAACATCCGGAACGGTACCGCTCCACTCTCCTAATTACCCCCATTATTATTATTACCTTCATAAATCCCATCAGCTTTGATAACAAACCCGATGTCTGAACAAGTGAATGGATGGTGTGATTCCAGATGGGATTTTGGTCTTCTCGCGGCCATGCGCCCTTTTATAAATCATTTCATCACATCGCAGTCAGCTATCTCCTGCTATCGGCTGGCAAAAGTCCCCTGCGGAAAATACTGGGGGAGTTGACATGGCAACTAGAGCCCTGTGGTTTCATTATAAGGAAAAAGTCTCGCTCTGGCGAAGCACTGCCAGTGTATGGCTAGCGGGGGTAATGAAGGAGGGCTGCCTGGGGATCAGTGAGAAGGTCACGTCTCGGGGGGGTAGCAGTGTTTGAGTCTTCCCGCAGCATGGGAGTCCTTAATGATGCGGGTGTTTGGAGACGCTCCCTAAGGTTCCTCGGTTCGCTCCCTGAATCTCATCTGGGCCTGCCTGAAAGCTTTCTGTGGCTTTCTATGCATTGCATTGACAAATGCCACAGATTGACCCATTTTGAATAAACTCAGACCCAACAACCACATGATGGTAATATTGTCAATGACCTTGACAACAGAGTCTGAATCAGGAAAACTTTATTGATCCTGGAGGAAACTGCTTTTGTTACGACTTCACGCAGAGACACAGAGAAAAGAATATCAGATATGAAATACGCTGGAGTGTAAATACAGATAAGTGATTACTAATAACATAAATAGTGGTTAGAAGTCTGTGATTATTGTATGTGATAGTGTTCAGTAGTAGATCAGTAATACTGACGGTAGTGACTGCTCTCATTTCTAATATATTTCTTTATATTATCACAAAAAGCATCGCAGGGGGGGCAATAACAGCAGCTCAATCGCTCTGTAAGAAATATTATTCATAATCAAAGGCTCCAAAGCCGAACGAGTGATTCAGCCAGGCCTCATTCATTTTTTCCTTTATTTGCTTTGATAGTTAAGGTCTGATTTACAGACGTCCAGATGGGGAACTAACCACTGGCTAGTATCACTCCACACTTTCATCTACAGCCATTTATTTACAAAGAAAAAGAAAATGAGGCTCTAATGTCCTTCTCGCACACTGTAGGCATGTGAGTGAAACCAGAAAATAGGCCTCAGGCTCGTTTGCATTTTAGGCTCGTATCTGATTTCACCTTTGATTAGTAACGTGACTCACTCAGGAGATGAATTGAGCTTTGGGTGGTCCTGCGGACACAAAGGTTCAGCTGGTGAACCTTTGGGAACCTCAGAGCCCAGGTGTCTCGTTTAGAATTGTTTTTTATGCTACATGATGGTCTTTATAATATTTTATGCAATTTTTTTATACACACAGGACTTACTGCACATACAGCAAAAGCCAGTGTAATAGTCAAGTTGTGTCAAGTTTACTTTTGTAGCCCATTATCACACAAAGGTCATTCAGTGGGCTTTGCAGGAAAAGAATAAAAACAGTAAGCATACATATAGTAGGAAGTAAAAAATATAAGAAATAAAAGAATACACAGGAAATTAATAAAAAAGGATTAAAAGTGCAATAGAAGTACAGATAGTTAAAAGAAGAGGGCAGAGAATAGCGCAGTTTGTAGCAGTTTTCAAAGCTACAGTTGGTCCAGACCTGATGTTGATGGACAGTTGGTTCCATTTGTGGGTAATATCACAAGAAAGCAATGTAATATGTTTCACAAGCACACATAAAATACCAGTATCTCATGTGTAGCTTAAACCTAATCCCAAAGAAATTCCCCACTGGCAATGCAATGTAGCCTAAGACCAGGTTTAATCCTTGTCTGGGAAACCCGCCCAAGGTCCAAGAGGTCCATTTCTGCAACTATTCAATGAAAAGGCTTATACACATTTTTTCCCTTCTAAATTTTGCAAGTTTCTTTGGGGTAATGCTCAATTTTAAAGTAAAAAATAGAATATAAATGTATAGAGAATGAGTTGTCATTGTAAAGTGAACGTTTAAAGTAAGTAAAGAAACATCATACACATTTTAGTTTACACAAGGTGTAGGTGAGGAGTTATCAATGTTTTGCAACCATTTGCACACACAGCTGACCACTAAAGAAGATTTAGCCAACCTTTAGACAATCATTTAAAATTAGGGATGCACCCAATATTTGGTCACTGAAAAATTTGGGGCGAAAATGGCAAAAAATGCATTTCAGTTTCAATTGGGTTCATTTATTTTAATGCAATCGAAACCATGATGACGTAATCAACAACCGCAACCTGCTCATGCCAGATTAGATTACAGTCAGCATGTCTACTGTGCGGTGCTTTTCGATATTTCTAAGAAAGACAAGCGGAAAGCCGTTTGTAAAGCGTGCATTTATTACATTTCTAGAGAGGATGCATCCACAAAGACTTTCTCGAGATTCATTTATCATATAAAATCAAAACATCCTGATCGCCATGCATGAAACACAGAAGGGGCGAGACCCTTCAAGCCCCCCCCCACACACACTCTGTCTGTGTTTCTGAAAAGACATGAAAGTTTTCCAGTGATTCCAGTTAATATATGGGCTGCCAGTCTCTGTTTAATACACAATTTTGTTAAAGGCCTACAGAGAATGTTGTTTATCTTTCAGCAGTTTTAAAACTCTTGTTCTGAATGCAGTGTTCAGGCACTTCGCTCAGAATATCAAAATGCACCTGAATTCATTTGTTTTAGGAGAGAAGATATTTAATTGTATAATATTTTAGCCATCTTGCTTTTAGGCTATTTAAATTTTTATTTTAGATTGTGCATTGTTTGAATGCTAAATAAATATTTTCATAGCTTTGTAAGAGATTTATTCTTTCAATAATTTAATAATAATAATTTCTTTCTGTGTTTCGGTTTCAGCCAAGAAAAATAACTTCAGTGCATCCCTATTTAAAATGCAAGAAACTATAACGCAATCAGTGCAGCCCATTGCATTTCACTTGACCATGTAATCAGGCCACATAAAAAAGCCAAAAATATCTGCCTTTTTGCACTTGTGTACTCAGATGACTGTTTGGCTGAGAGTTGCAAATAGAGGTCTGGCCCAACATTATAGAAATGGTTTGGCAAAGTAAATTTGAATTACAAAATTTTGCAGTAACCCCAGATGTAGAGGATCAGCCAAGGTCTGTTTGGTGTCCAGATGTTACTTCTGCTAAGTGCTGGAACTGCTTATTTTGTTTAAAAACACTAAAAGTCAGTAGTAACTCAAATCTTTTCTGTAAATACTTCTCCAAAACTGAATCAACAGACGTCCAGACCTTCATTAAAGTGGTGATTATTTGTAAATGTGGCTTAAAACTCTGTAAACTATAAAAACTAACAAAACCTCAGAACAGACACTTCAGCCATTCAGAAAATGAGGACTGACCTTAGATCAGATTCCTCTGTGTTTATGATGGTTGCTGCCACAAAAGTGATTTTAAATCAGTATTTCTATTGGGGAGGTTTGTGAAAATCCAGTGTTCTGCTGCACGATTAAATTTTGTTTATTCATCAGTGTTCTCTTAGTACAAAAACCTGCACAAATTATTTAAATACATCATGCAACCACCAGGAATCCCAGCATTAATAAAAAAGAAATCATGACATATCCACTGATGTGGTGTCTAGCTATGATGTCAGCTATTTGGTATTCAGAAACGCGATTTCAGTCTAACACAGATTTTTTCTGAGAAACAAACTAATAATTTTTCTCTTTTATTTTGCTTTTGTGACGTCCAGGTCTTGTCCACCATGCCCCCTCGTCCACCGGCCCCGACGTTACAGCTTTTTCCGTTTCTGTACTCAGAGGTGGGATGTTTGAAAGTAACCAATCCGAGCATGTTATTTATTTTTGCTTGTTGCTGATTGGCTGCTGCTCAGAATTTCTCCCTTGGACCGTCTTGAGTGTTCTCATGTTTTCCGTTTTGTTCTTCTTAAAGCCCTGTATTTTTATTACTGTAAATTAAATTCATTTATTACTGTATTTACCTGCTTATGCCAACGAAAACAACAGCGCATACCAAAGAAAGTGTACATGCATGAATTACAGTACAGTCTATACAGGGGTAACATCGGTATTTACATTCTAGCACTGCAGGAGTTCAGTGTAAACTGTGTAGTACAGAGGTGCTGGAAGGGGCCTGGAACCTGAGAGAATTTAAGGTTTGATATTTAATTGCATCATGTTCTCTCAGACCAAAAGCTGTAGGCTAGTTGTTTTTTGAATATTGGACATTTTCGTAGTTTTCTACATGTCTAAGAGCAAGTTGCTGTGCTTTTAATCATTTGTAAAACATATGGTGCTGTCATTAATTCTTTTATATTTTTGTTAAAATCCCGACAAGCAATAAAATTACAGTTTGCTCAGTAACATGTAAACACTGATCTATTTGGGCACTGGGCTTGTTGACTGTCCTTCTATTTGAAGAAACAACTTCCAGCACCTCACTGTCTGCTCATTCTAACTAAACCATGATCTCGTCGTTTTCTTCATAGAGGATAATCAAGGCCAGGAAGAAAGAGCGGCAAGCAGGAGAGCCAAGAGCTGAAGAGCTGAACAGGTTTTACAATTCTTTTCTTTGTTTTGGACTTTTTGTCTTTTTTTTAATTGATAGTTTGAGAGACATTGGAAATGGGAAGGCAGAGAGAGGGGGCATGACACCATTTGGGATTCAAACCAGGACCTACCTGGGGACTGACTCTAATTCTGAGGTGCCTTGGTCAGGATCAATGGCAGGAGTATATGGCATGTAACATCCAGGACAGTTTTAGGATAGCAGAATATATTAATTATGTTTTTGCTTAAACAACAGTTAAAATGGTCTATAGTTGGTCTGCCACCATGTGCACTATCATCAGCCCAAACATATCAGATAAAATAAAATCCACAATCTCCCCCTGATTTGTTTTTACAATTTGACTACTGAGTATGGGATTTTCTCATTTTTAAACTGGGAAAAAACTTGCTCTAGATACCACTGTGGCACCTGTATAGCTGGCAAGTGGGCACGTTTTAAACAGATGCAGTGATGCAGTTTTAAAATTTAGACCAGAATACCCTTAAGGCATAGTATTCCTGTATTTGATCTCAGGATACTCTGATCTAACAAGAAACCAACAGTTTGGCAAAATCTTCTATTTAAAAAATTCATTTTAAACACTGTTATAAAAGGTGGATAAGGTTGTCTTGCGCAGCAGCATGGTGCAAGGTCTCTTTCTCACACTTCCATGAAAGGATTTTCCATCCAGCCGGAATGTAGTTACACAACTAAACGTTCAAATTTTGCTGGTGCTGCAATCGCCCCTACACTCAAGCTTGGTTTTCTTTTCAAGGCTTGTTTTGCCCACTTCGTAAACATTCGTTAACCAAATTACACATGATCGAGAAGAGATGCACTGGAAATTTAACCATTAGCTGTTATGTCTAAAATTATGTTTGGTTGTCTATATACTATAAAAAAACAGTCAGTGCCTGAACTCATAGTTTTATGTGGACATCCTCACAATAATGTTGAAACTGCAAAAAAAAAAAACAGTCAAAAAAACAAAGGCTAATAGTCATGCATGAACACACAGCACAATGTGAACAATGTAAAGTTCTCTCTGTGCATTTAACCCATTCACCAAGTGAAGCAGTTGGCTGTCTCCAGCAAGGGGTGCCCGAGGAACAGTGTGTGGGGACGGTACCTCAGTGGTGGCACTAGCAGTTGGGATTTAAACCCACAACTTTCTGACTCCAGGACCAACGCCTTAACCACTAGCTGCCCACATGTGGGGCCAACTGGGAGGTTCAAGGCTCAACTCCACTGGTCTGGATGCTAAAGATAGTTGTGGGATGGGCTATGTGCCAGATGTGTTTGGTAATGGTTTTGGGAGATACACAGATATGGTATGGGCTTAATGTGATTAATTATGATTTGGGATTGGTTCAGCGCACATGTCAGATGTGATTGCCTAGGGTTTTATCTTTATACATTGATTTTGTATCATGATAGGTGCAAAGATAGATTATGTGCCAAATGTGCTTGCCTAATATTTGTGACAGGTACAGGGTTATACACCACCTGGTCTGGGACAGGTACAGGGATGGGATAGGTGCCAGATTTCACTTATTACTACCTTTTATTTAAAAAAAATGTATTACCTTTATCTGGTATTGTATCATTAAATCACAGTATAATTCGTATACTACTAATTTGTGACTTCAGCCATCACCTATCTCTCTCTCTCTGTCTCTCTCTGTCTCTCTCTGTCTCTCTCTCTCTTTCTGTTTTTCTTTCTCCCCTCTTCCCCCTCCAGTCTGGAACACTGCAGAACCGTCACATTAAGTCGACCAGAGCTCAGACGAGGTTAGTCGCACGAGCGCCGCTGTGACCAGCCACACTGCTCACACAGCTGCCGGCTGCTCCCTGAGCCAATCAGCTGTCACCATGGCTTACAGGCAGCACGGAAGACCATCGATGGCAGTAAAAATAACAGCACCTCTGGCTAGTTGCCACTCAGTCAGGGGCTGCCGGAGAGGAGGGGAAGAGAGAATACTGGGGAAAAGGAGCCAGGCTAATGAGGAAAACAAAAGGAAGGAGAAATACCAGTACCATGGCTGCTGCTACTAATCTCACAGTGAGAAATATTAGACATATGTGAAATATTTCAAATGTTTTCACTAACCATGATACCCTGATATGAATCAATAAAGTAAATAAATCTGTGGAGTTATTGTGACACGAGTTCTCATTTATACAGCATGGCATCGTCTTATCAGTCCGCGCTCATGTGTCTTGCTGAGTCATTGACCCACCAGTGCAGTTCATTTTTATTTCATGGGGGTAAACACATCTTAGTTGACTTTTAGTGATACTTGTTTGGGAAACAAGTATACAGTCACGTCACTTAGAAATCTGAATAAAATGTATGTGCTTATAACGGTTTTCAAAAACAAAACCGATGATGGGAAAAAAAGGAATCTACTCACCGCAATGAAAATCCAGCAATTACAGCTTCAAGACTCCTGTGATAAGACTGTTTAGCTGTTAGCAGCACTGTGGTTCAATTTTGGCCCATAGTTATTGCCAAAGTTTTTGCCATCAGTTTCCAAATCTGCCATTCATTTTCAGTTTTGACTTAATGTTTGGAATCATGTTTTCTTAGATGATGAGTAATGCCCCATTGCCACATCCTGATGCTCCCACCTCCATACTTTACTGGAGGTGTGGTGTCCTTGTAGAGGCTCCTTCAATTGCCAACCATGATCTGCTAAATTACTGTCATTTAGAGCAAATTGTTTCAAAGACGTTTGGATTGATTAACAAATTTTATTCTTATGTCTCTGTGCTTCTTTAGCAGCAGAGGACTTTTTAATAGGGTGGAGGAATGGAGACAACTTCAGTTCAGGTAATTGCTTCTAGTTCTCTCTGTAACTTTTGTCCCTGTAACTCATCATGTTACTGCTGGCTTCTCACTAACCATCCTCATCATCAGCCTGAGAGAAATCTTGCATGGTTCATGTGCCCAAGGATGACTAGTTGTGGTTATATGAATTTTCCCCTGACTTTTTCCATTTGAAAAATGTTTAATTATGTAGCATAAAAAACGATATGGTTAAAAACTGCTTGGTCAGACACTACATGCATTGTCTCACTGTGTCTTGTCAGTGATTAGATGAATAGTTTCAATGAATTTTAAAGTATAAAAATAGTACAATTTCTAATCTTTGATACTTGGAATGCTAAGGACTACTCAGCTAAGCTTAAAATCAATCGCAAACCTATGTGAAGTATGTTTAAGATGAGAATGCAAGCATTTAGAGTTATGCCTAAATTTTGAGAGAAAAACTATAAAGGGCATTTTATCAGTTGGGGTAAACATCCTCACCACATGCTTGCTGATTTGTAAATGATGAATTCTCTGATAATGGAAGATGAATAATCCAGATAAGGAGGACTCTTGGACAATCATAGCATAGTTTGGGCGATGGTACAGTTGCAAGTGGGATGGTCTCTTGAGAATATCTCAGAGAAGTTAAGACCAGGCCTTGATAGAATGGCTAGTAACAGGTCCGGTCCCACAGTGGCTGTTTGGATGGTGGATATAATAAAAAAGACAAGTTTTCCCCATAACCTTGTTTAAGGCACTATAGTGCGTAAAATGTCTGTGTTGTCTGTGTTGAGCTGCTAGTGAGCAATGAGAAGTTAGAACCCTCAGCTATGAAAGCTATTCACAACTTTCCACCAAGACGGTGCAATTATTAAAAGGTTGTTGATGGCAAAATCTTTCCTAATTAGTAACTCAAACATATTTTCAGCATATTTAGACTATTGATATAACTAAAAAAAAAGTTTACTAAAGGAACTGAAAATGTAACTTTCATGCAAAAGGTTTAAAAATACATCAGTGAAAAGTGTCTGTCATTGTTACACCAATATAAAAGCTGCACATTCTTACATAATTTGAGAAAAAAATATATTAATTATATTAATAAATGTGTTAATTAATGCCACATTCTGTCATCTACTCTAGCATCTATACAGACTGTTCACTTGACTGAAACGTTGCTGTCTCCTTTGCTGTACATTTGAAAATCTAAACGGATGACCTGTGACATTTATTTTATTGTAGTAGTGGCTGTTCCTGTTCTGCACTGTGGATAGTGTTGCCAACATGTGCTGAAAATAATATTGTCACTACACACATAGCTGTTAAAAAATTTAAATCCTCTTGAGGGGCCTAATCATAAAAGTTAGACTGGAAATTGAGAGCAGGTTTGCAACTAGCTTGTTTTGTCTTTTTCAGGACATAATTATTGGTCATTTCAAACACATTGTATGATTCCATTGAAAAGGTTCATACATCCATACACCGAACGATGGAACAAGACCAAGAGCAGCAAAAAAACAGAAGTAGGTGCGCGCATATTTTATGTTTGTTGCCATGTTACATTTTTCAGTACAAAGAACAAGAAAGGTTCCACTTTGCCAGCAGTGTTCCTGTTGATGCATATTATAACTTTGCAATGTTTTTTTTTTGTTCTTTGTTGTGTTTTATTGTGCAAAGCAGTAGAGATGAAAAGATGAGATCCCTGTTGATCTGATAAAACTCATCCACAGATGGGGTGACAGCAAAATTAGCAAATATATTGCTGAGAAATACTTAAAGACCAGCACAAACAAGAAAAATAAAGACCAATAAAGAACATAGAATGCACAAACACAACAACAACAACAACAACAACAGCAACAATAATAATAATGTTGTTGTTGTTGGTGTTCATTTATTTCATAAACTGAAGATTTTCGTTCTTGTAAATCATTGGAAAGTTGTCGAGTGAACAACTAAAAATTAAAAATTTGTGAAAACAAGTTTAATTTATTATATTAAATAATCTGTAATAGTGCATGTCTGACATGTGGCTGAGCTGATAATAAACTCTCTTGAATCTTGAATCTATCTCTACTATCTCTCTTTTGATGATCAAATATGACATTTACATGATTACTTGAAAATCATTTAAGAAAGACACACACTTCAAAGAAAAACATATTTATATCACTTCAAAGCTAGATGATGCCATTGTAATTTCAGTGTTCACATTATAATTATAATTATAATAGATGGCACTTTCTTAGGTCAGTAGTGATAAATAAAATACCATTTCTTTTACTCTGGCTTTTTTTCTTTAGGCAATTAAAGGATCTCAAATGGGAATACTTTTGACTAATGTCCCAATACTTTTGTCCAGCGATCTTCTGAGTTGTATATATCGGCGGTGAATTTAAATTTAAAAAGAGCCGAATACGGGTTTACCTTTACATTTTCTTAAATGACATTAAAGTGTTCTGGGGCATGTTTAAGGTTTACACTATAAAAATAGGCATTTTTAGGCATTTTTCTTACCAAAACACAACAACACGGTTTTTCACTATACACGGGTACTCTTGGAATGTAACCCCCATGAAAAGCGGGGGATCATTGTATACTGTAAATGGATTTGTTAGCAAAGAAAACTGAAAGTATTTTGACTAAATATTAAGTGAGTAACATGCACATATACAGTCGTGGCCAAAAGTTTTGAGAATGACACAAATATTAGTTTTCGCAAAGTTTGGTGCTAAACTGCTTTTAGA
>JBBJLR010009244.1:0-13831 GCA_037577145.1 Brachypetersius gabonensis
TGTGTGTGTGTGTGTGTGTGTGTGTGTGTGTGTGTGTGTGTGTGTGTGTGTGTTTGTGTGTGTGTGTGTGTGTGTTTATCTCATCCCCTCAGGATCATGAAAACATGAAACCATGGGCAGTTTGTCCTTGCTGCGTACTGGTCTACATGAGGACAAGAGGACAAAGTTGATCTTTTGGTTGCAGAAACTGAGTTCTAGTTTTGGGTTATTTTCTACTCGGTTGCAAGAATCACAAACACCATGAACAGCAATGTAATGTTGTTTTTAATATCAAACTCATTTTTGGTCAATATAAGGGCTAAAACTGCTTCAAACAGTTTCACTAAATAATCAAAATGCTCACTAAATAAGTGGGAATATTAATCACTGTAATTATCTTTGCTTTTATGGTTTTACTGAATGCCACAGATGAGCTAACCAGGTTGTTTAAAGCTGTGTTAGCTCCTTGGCTAACCAAACCAGCACACAAATCACCCCAGTGCTGCTAACCATGCTAAACATGTACATTACATCAATTTCCGTTCCAATTTCCATTATGGCCATTATCAACAGAAGTTCAATTTCTATTTCAAGTTCAGTTTTATTTATGCACAACCAAAGTTGTCACAAAGCAGCTTTACAGAGTCCAGGTCCAAGCCCCAAGAAAGCAAGCCAAAGGCGACAGAGGCATTTTTCACGAATTGACTTCATTACAGCTTGGCCATCTGCAGCTGTGGTAGATTTTGTTGGAAGAGTAGCTGAGAGTCTCTAATCTATAACAGGAACAACAGTCTCCATCAGAGGTTTAAACACCAGTCAAGTTTCTGTCACGGGGCCCCAGCGATTGCAGATCCAGGAAGGTGGTGACCTGGGGTCCCAGTGCAGATCAGTGGGGCTAGAATGTTCAAGAATGTCGCCATCTCTCCAGTTACACATCGTTGGCATCTTTTAAGAGACCCTTCTTCTTCATCCTCTTTCTGTTTTTTGCCAGTTGCATAAGAACATCGTCAACATCTCTGAGAAACACCCCAGAGATGTCACCAGTCCAGTACCAAACCAAAGTTTCCTCATCCCAAAAGTTCTGGTTCTTAGTGCTATGGAAAAACACCCATTCCCTAACTCACTATGACTAAAAAGGCATGCCAATAAAGAGTGTGGAAATAGCAAGCAGTCTCAGAATACTTTGAATCACCATCCTAATCCCTTCACAGCTGTTGTTTTTGGGAGTTTTTGTTCCATTTTCCACTGTTAACTCACATTTCTGTCCATCGCTGTCCATGTGATGCTTCCCCCTCCCCTACAACACCCCCTCCCCTCATTCCAACCCCACCCCCGTTAGGGTTACAAAGTTGAAGTGGTGCCTCATGAGGGAATAAAGCGGGGGCTATGTCTGTGTTTTTGTTTGGTGTGGATGTTCTCTGAATGCTAATGGCTTTGTAAAGCTGCTAAGTGACCCTCATAGCATTATGGGAACGGGCGCACGTGGGTGTGTGTGTGTGTATATGTGCTTGTATTTAGGCTGCTTAACATTACCATCTAAATAGGTCCTGGTTGAATAAAGGGAACAGGGTGAAGGGGGTATTCATAGAGAAAAGTGCACTTGTCCTGCCCGTTCTTGTATAGAGTGAGGCTGTATGCAATTAGCCTTCAGGCTAGTCATAAATAGAGAACCAACTGGTTCTGATCTAGTTATAGAATTGATGTCAGCTTCTTTTGTACTGAACCATACCTGTGTTATGTTTGTGATTCATAATCAATCATCAGTATCTGACCTCACTGCTGCCCTTCACTGAATGCAATTAAATGCACACAGCAATGTTCTGACCATCCTACAAAAGTAGAGACTGTAATTGAAGTACAGGGGTTACAAACTCCCAAATAAACAAAAAACATGATTTTTACATTTGATAAACATGTGTCTGGAGACATGGGCCTGGTCTCCCAGTCCCAGATTAAGCCTTGACTTAATGGTAACTCTTCACTGATGCTGAAATGCAATCCAAGATCAGTGTTTATCTATTTATCTAAGAAACTGGCACATAAGTAAGAACTTATGTCAGCCCTTAGTATCTTACATAATGAGTCTCACACCTGAAACCTAGTGATTTTAAATAGATTTAGTTTTAAAGATTCTGACATACTGTATTCTTTCAAAATGACAAAAGAATGTAGTGCAGAACAATCACTATCCTAATTATGTCAGTTTTTACAGACTGCATGTCATGAGTGTGCCAGCATGGGCGTCATTAGGTCTATTTTGGGGGGTCTGAAGCCCCCGCAAAATGATCCCAAGCCACCCTAAATATATAGTAATTATTATACTATTTTTAAATTCTATATCCAAACATTTCATGCAAAATATCACTGAGCACAGATACGCACTTTACAAATAGAAACAAGACTATGAATTGAAATGAAAATAATAAGTCTAGCTATCATTATTGAATTAAAATGATGTACTGGCTGTTGAAGCTGCTGTAGGTAGCAGGCGGGCATTAGGACCCAGTCGGAGCTACACGGCGCTGCTTGTTAGTGAGTAGCAACAGGAGCCTGTTTAGTAATATTTTCCTGGTAGCACCGTTTGTACTCAGTTCAACAGAACAATATTATGAGTCAGTGTCAAATACTGTTCATTGCTTAACTTTACTTGTTTCTTTAAGTAAAAGGAAAGGTTTTGTTGAAAGGTTTTCAGCCCTTTATACATGCTAATTCCTTCCTACAACCCTGGGGGCTAAGGCCCCCCTTGTCTTTCCATCCTAGTGACGTCCCTGTGTGCCAGAAACCACAAAAGCAAATCTGTTGGAAATTACAACTCTTTGTGATTTAAGACAAGTGTTGGATGATCCAGTTAGCACCGTGCTAAGAGCTAGTTATAACCTTCTATTACTTGTTAGCTACTTCAGCCTTGTGGTTCCTGTACAAAGCTAAAGAAGCCCAATTTCAACACCAGCCATGTCTTGGCTGATTGACTATATTTGTGGTAAGGGGCAAAACTGTGATTTAGATTTTTGGCTAAACCATCTTTTCACCTCTCCTAACAATAAAATAATTTTCCTGCACACTGATGAGTTGCATAAAATACAAGAAAGCATCATTGGCATCATGTTTTATTGACTAATGAGAATACACCTGGCCCAGCTGGAAATTGAAACCTTTGAGTTTGGCTGAGCTGTATGCTTGTTGAACCTACACTTTGGGGCCTTGTTTTTCACAGTAATAGTGGAGACTATGAGAGCTCCCTAAATTGTTAGCCACCCACTTCTAATACCTACTGTGTTGAGAATAATTGGCAAAGAGCAATGTTTGTGACTGTTTTTTTTTTTCAAAAACACAAACAGTATAACCCTATGGCAAACACATTTTGTATTTTGTGTGATCGTGTTTCATATATTTTCTGGACTCTTTTCCACTTTTGCAGCACAAACATCACTCCCCCACCCGCCCAACACACACACTTTCTTGCTTGCCTCATCAAACTGTACGCCAAAGTTGATGAGTCAGTAGGACTATCCAGTGTTGCCATTTCTCAGCTTCAGCAATGTGGGACAACTGTTATTGCTGAAATCACTATTTGAGGTTATGAATTAAAACAATAAAAATATATGGTCACTCTATGCCTCCTTGTGTACAGTCCTGAGCGGTCAAAAATCTGCTTTCAGTAGTATTTTTGCATTTGTTATTTTATGTAAAGGTGTGTAACAATTTTTTTTGAATAGCGTGTGTAATACAATCACATGTAATGTAATCACATGGTAGCTCACAGAAAGCAAGTCAACATGCTGACCAATTTTAATATGGTCTCTGAATGGATCCCTGGCAAGATATTGGTGTCTGTAAATGTTTTTACAGCCACAGACTCCTTTAATTATTATTAGTCAAAATATACATGCATAATATTTGGATGTCTACTGAAAAGTTTGTTTTTGGTTCCTCTTTTGAGCTAATTTTTTTTATACACACACACACATAATCTGTCTGTATCCTTCCTAATCAACAAAGTACTCCAAATGGCCCCATGCAGCAGAAACCATTCTTTTAAAGTGTTGGCCATCTCCTCCCTATTTCCAGTCGTGAGGTGGGCATTGGGTATCATTTACCAGTTTTTTGGTGGGTGATGGCAAGTTATAAATGAAGCCTCCTTCCAGACCCGACTGTGTTCCAGAACCCTTCATCCACAGTAGGCATGTTGATGTCTGACAATACATTTTTGGGCAATTAATTTTGCACATACTCCGTCCAGGGCCAAAACCTAATCCGATCCTGCTGGTTCCTATAAGAGTAGGACAAAGATATTGGCCTGTTTTCTAATCCAGTCACTTACATTACATATTATTTACAGGTGATGCCCTGATGTCACCATAACATTCACCCCAAATCTTGAAAAAAAACAAAACTTTTTCCCACATTTGTAAAGTAAACAGAGGGCTACCATCTGATGACTTCTGGAATACCAATTGCTCTAAACTCCTCGTGAAATAGATGTTTGGCCATTTTCATAGCCGTGGGGAGGCCCATGGAAGGCATGAGACAGCACATTTCTGACTGAGCAAGGAGGTACGTAAAGAAACATACAGAAGAATGTAGCCAAGGATGATGAGGGATTCTAGAAAGTCTGCGGTTGGTTGATGGGGAGATGGGGAGACTTTGGTACAGACTGGGCATGATAATATGATGTCAGATACATCCCTATTGATAGATGTTGATTGATATTGATCTTAATGATAGTAGATTTAAAGTTTTTGTGTCCCCTAGTATCTGGAGCTAAGGATTGTATAGGCCCACAGCATAAGGACATTGCAGCGGGCTATGGGGGCGAACGGTTTACCCTTTAGGGTTTCATCTTTAACCTATTCCTCTTGTTATTAATCATCTAAGGATAGCCAGGAAACAGGTAGGTGGGAGAAGGGGTATGCGAAGTTGTGGTACCCTTTTCTCCCTACACTAACACAACAAGGTTTACGTTTTTTTTTTTTTACAAGTTGGGATTGCTTCTGACTCTTGGGGGAACCAGGGCAGTTTGCTGCCTGTTTATTTCAAGAGAGCTGTTAGAGATGTGATGACTTGGCTAAAACTTTGAATGAAATGGTGGTAGTAATTTAATAAACAAGGACATCAAAAAAAGAGAAATGCTCAGCATGCAGGTGAGATACAATAGTTTACAATATACCAATGAATTATGTGAGTCATGTGATTAGAAGGTGAATCTGAAGGAGTCCTCAACGATCTTTGTGCAGATGTGGACAGGGTTGATGGAATGGAGTTGAATTTAGAGGGAAGCAAATTTCTGGACTGGAGCCTCATTGTGGTGATATATATATACAATACTGTGCAAACATCTTGAGCCATCCCTCATTTCTTCATATTTTGCTTACTTTCCACATGCTGTCCAAATGAAAGTGATCATTCTGTCATACGTGAACACACCACTGCACACAGTGTGAACAGCACGAGATTCTTCCTCTGCATTTAACCCATTCACCAAGTGAAGCGGGGGCAGCCATGAACACGGCGCCCGGGGAGCAGTGTCTGGGGACGGTACCTTGCTCAGGTGCCTAGCGGTCTTGGGAATCGAACCTGGACTTTCTGATCACAGGGTGAATGCCTTAACCTCTAGGCTACCAGCTGCAACATTTTACTCACATATGTATACATGTTTGAAAACCCTCAGCCCCAATAATAAACCATTTTGCAAGATAACATTCCTTTGGAGTATAGTCGGATACTGATTCAATCACTCTTGTCTGGATGCATCTATAGCTTTGTTGTTGAGACTCACTTTTAGCAATTCACCTTAGCCTTAAAAACATACCAAAACACTTACGTTGATAACTTCAGCCCAGTTTGTCTTCTTTTTTAGTGTACGTCCTGCAGTTTTGGCCTGTCTTTAACTGGGTCAGATGTTAATCTGAATTTACAATCCACTCAGCTAATCACAGCTCAGTCAGGGTGGTTGTGCACCACTCAATGCAATTGGACACTTTTCTTCCTTGTTCTCATCGTGATTAAAGTATCATCCATCCTTAAATTCATATCCATAATGGATCGATTCTAGCATATTCAGCTGCCCAATGGGAACATAAATTGAATGTGAATGTGCGTTAAAAGTCATATCATTGCCATTTATTTGCTCTGTTGTCTTTATAGAACTAGCTTGTGTCCATGCGGGAGGGACTTCACAAGAACCAACCAATGTGTGAACTGAGAATGTGACTAATAATACATATATGTGGACTTGTGCATCAGAGCAGTGTGGGAATATGTGTTGGCGTATGTTAGGGTTATATATAGAACAGAATACTGATAAAGAAATGGCCACAAATTCAGAGAAATACCACTGAACAAATGCAATTATTTTTCCCAGAGAAAAAGGCTTCCTCTCTTAACTGGTTTTCTATTGAATGCAGCATGTGTCTGCAATGTGATTCGTGATCATTATATTGTTAACGTTGCAAGGAAGAGGAGGCACAATTTAATTTACAAAATTTGGGTAAATTAAAGCCAAGAGTACATATCTTGCCCTATATGCACGGTGTTAGGAGCTGTAACAGCCGCAAATCAGATAAATTGTTGCAAACACATTTATTTAAATATAGTTCAATGTACCTGAAAAGCTTGATGACAGCGGTTAGTCCGCTCCGTCACTGGACCCGCTGTACCTGCTGTATTTTGCATTAGTTGCAAAAAATATCCTCCGAGGACATGGACCAGCCACGGTGCTATCCATATCCCACTCTGCAGGGGAAACTGCCCCGGAGCTGGGATGGTGTATTTTGTGCCCTAAATACACTGGGATGGTGTATTTAGTGCTACTGTTGAATGTGTGGAGTTGGAGAAGCTTCTATGGGAGGAGGGATTCCTGAACAGACCATGCCTTTGGCTCCAGTTCTCAGCAGTCACGCTAGAGTGGTCACTGGTATGGAGTCTCAAATATACTTAATGGTGGTCTTCGCCTTCACACTACCCTTGGCTCCCCACTCTCCCTCCACCCAATGGGACTGCTGGCGCGGTGAACACTCCTGTTGCTGGCTGCCCTATCACCGCTCCACCTTGTACCCCTCTCCACGGGGCTGAATGGGATGGGCCTGGTAATAGCAAACAAGTTATTAACATAACCTTAATGAAACATATGTTGGTAGCGGTTTGCTATCTTCTACATTCTGAGGTATGAGACATGGATTGTTTTTGACACACAATCTTATACAGACTACATGATGTAAACTGCGCTCTTAAATCACTACAAATCTCAGAATGTTCCCTGCGGCGACTGTCTGTGCTTCTGGAAATAAACGACTGTTATAAAGTCCACTCCCTGTGAGTTGTCGAGACGGACCCATACGGTTTTAAACCTAATTGGAAGGGTTCGATGCTTCTAACGCAGCGCCACTCACGAGAGTCATGAAGGAGTTTCCCTGGGCTGCTATCTTGGCCTCACCTGTCACTTCTGGAAAGAGTGAAACAGAAAGGACCATTACAGTCACAAGAGAGTGGGCGAGCAGCACATTACCACACTGATCCTTGTGCTTTGTGTTTTTGGGGAAGGCCCTTTTCTAGTCCAGAATGACTGTGCCCCAGTGCACAAAGCAAGGTTTATTAAGACATGGTTGGCTGAGGTTGGTGTGGAAGAACCCTGTGCCCAGACATCAAACCAACCAACACATTTGGGATGAACTGGAACAGAGACAGACCTTCTCATCCAACATCAGTTCTTGAGCTCATAAATGACCTACAGAAGGAATGGGCAAAAATCTTAGAGAAACTCCAAAATCTTGTGAAAAGCCTTCCGAGAAGAGTAAAAGATGTTATAGCTGCAAAGGGGGGACAAACTTGTATTTTTACAAAGACAAATGTGGTTTAAACATTTAGAATCTGCTTTTTGCATACAGTTTCTTTAATGAGTTTTCAGTAAGAAATAACTAATGTGAAATTACAACACACTTTTGTTTTTGATATACTGGGGTTTCTAATGGTTAGTCAGGCCTAAGGGTCTACAGCAATGGTTCCCAAACCAGATCAGCAGTACCCCCTTCCTTGCGCATTTTAGCATAGTGTTTACACACCCACTTCAATTCAAAAACATATGGGTGACTACCTGATTCATCAGACCAGGTGTTTTCAGAGTAGGGAAAACAAGGCAAGGGGCACTCCAGTACCAGTATAAGAATTATTGACCTAAGGAAAACTGATCATATCCAAGTCAAAATTCCAGCTAATATGTACTGTTTGTTAAAGATATTGGGTAGATCATGGTTATTTTGGGATCAAAGGTCTAGAGTACAAGGGTGTCTCTAGTCTATGCACAATAACTACATGTTAAGGAAATATTCTGTTGTTTCCACAATCTTTAGCTGGATTATTCAGTGTTAGACGGGACAAAATCTGCAAAACAAAATTTGACCAGGACTGGAAATGCAACACGGATTAGGCACAAGAGGCATAGCAGAGCATGATTGGGGTCGGAAGTAAACAGCAGTCAGGCTAATCCCTCCATCTCCGCTCTATTTCACCCTGATAGAGGAAGTCATTACGGTTTTATGTAACCCAGGGTTCCACAAACTCGTCACTCCAGTCTCCATATTTTCTGGATGCTTGCCTACTATATCAGGATGGACATGCTGATTGTATTCCGCCCACTCACTGCTGAGGATTATGGTCCAGTGCTTGTGGATATGTGATGATGATGATAGTGATGATGATGATTTTTAAGCCTGATTTGGCAACTGTGGCTTTAGTACACGCATGCTTCCTTTGAAGATATGATCAGTTATTTACACAGCGATAAGTTTTTTGACATTTTTAATATAGTGATCCAATCATTACATAACCTACCCTGTGCTTGCACTCTCTGGCAACTTTAGTAGAAACATCTGTACAGGTGCACAGTTTCCGACCATAGGACCACTGATGAGTAGATATTATTTGAGTGGTTGAATATTTCCAGAACAGCACATTGACACGGTAGTGGCATGATGTTGGCAGTTTGGTATCAGGCACGGCGGTCTTCCTTGGGTTTTACACACCTTATTTTTATTAGGTTGAGAGTGGTCTACTGTCAAAATATCCATCGATGACAAGGTGGCTAACTTTGGACACGCCAAGCTGAGTGTCAGCCACTGGTGTGTGTGTGTGTGTGTGTGTGTGCGTGTGTGTGTGTGTGTGTGTGTGTGTGTGTCTGTATGACACTCTTGGGTATAATCTGACCTTGTCAATGGTTTTTGAAGTGAACATTTTTTTCCCCCTATAATTATGAATGTATGCAATGCACCAAACAAAAAACCCTTTGGGATAAATAAAGTTCTTTCCTATATCCTCCTATCCTAACTAACAGTGCTTTCTTTCTCTTAATGGAATAGTTTAGCAAACATTTTAATTATGCTGAAATATTAATATAAATGTATGTAATGTTTTTTATCAAGAAAGTACAAATTACACAATTTTTTATTTACCTTAGTTGTACTTCATAAGACAATTTGAGTCTAAATTTTGCTGTTAGGTAGCTCTGTGACAACCCTGATTGTAAAAAAAACACCATAGAAATAAAATGGGATTGAATTGTACACCGTTAAACTATATCTAGCTCTTCATTGGAGCAGACATGTGGATGTGGTAAAGGACAACACTGCTATTCACAAAGCTAATCTTAAATCAGGTTCCACTGCTCTCCTTGTCACAAAAAGCTAGGGCCATGCAGATATTTTTGTACTGCTGGTAAGAAAGGAAATGAGCAGTTGTTTTCTTAGAAGAGCAAGATGGTAATCATATGGCAGTTTATTACATTACTGCTTGCATGTAATACATTTATTTGAGCAATAAACCTTATTTCTGTTTCAAAATTAGATTCGCAGACGGAGACCAACACCGGCCACCCTCTTCCGAATGACTGACCATCCATCTCCAGAGGACGAGAATCCAAGCCATCAGGTTAGACTGTCCATCCACAATATTACACAATATTGGAATGATCTGATTCCAATTAAAAGTTCAGCTTGTTTCAGAATTGTGCAAAAGGCAGAGACTGCTTCAATGAATTTAATTCTACTCAAGGAAGCCTGCCCCAGCGTCCCCTCTACCACCAACCAGAATTCCTCCAGCTTGCATATTTGGCACACTGAATTTTAAATCATTTTATTTACTGAATTTCTGTTCCCCACGGGAAAAAGTGATTGAAATCAATTACTGCTTGTGTCACTTTAGCAGTAACAACTGCCGCCTAACCCTTCCATTAACTGAAGATCAGTCTCTAATACACTTTGACCATTCCTCTTTGCATAATTGTCTTAATTTAACCAGGGTTTTGAACTTCCTATTTGCAGTTCTGCCACATCATCTCAATGGGGTTCAGTCAGGACTTTGACTAGGACACTCCAAAACCTTTTGTTTCTTTTGAGCTAGTCAGAAGTAAACTTGGTCTTGAACTTTAGACAATGTACTTTAGCTTCAGATCATGGACTCCTGACCAGAAATTCTCCTGCAGGATTTTCTGATAGAGAGCTGAATTCATGGTTCCATGAACCAAACTGTCCAAGCCATGAAGCAGCAAAGCGTTCAGACATCATCACTCTACCACCACCATGTCATCATCTCTGCCATGTCATCACTCTGCAACCACCATGTGTGACTGTTGGTATGATGTTCTTATTTTGGAGAGCTGGGCTACCTTCACATCACATTTAATAGGATCACTGTGTTCCACCTTCAGTGCACTGCATATTATTGTGAGGTGTTTTTTTAGCAAATGTGAAATGGTTAGCAGTGGTTTTGCCAATCAACTCTGTTGACCTTATCTTGAGAGAGTGAGGCCTGCAGTTCCTTAAATGTTTATCTGGGTTCTTTGGTGAGTTCCCAGAAGTTTGCCCTTTGTCCTTCCAGAAATAATGATGTTTCAAGAGCCTTAGGAATGGTTTTGTAACCTTTTCCAGAAAATATATATACTTTTATATATTTATTTTACATTGCTGGAAAGGTTTCATTTGGGTGTTTACATCCAGCAGTATGGGCAGCAATCTAAGTCTGGTGTGTCTAGTGTAATTCATTTATCAACTAAATTCCATTATTGAGTTGATTGAGTTGAAAAGGGCCAATTTCTGGGGCACCATTTAGGCTTGCTATTACTTTTCACAGGTGATACAGGTGTTCTTTTTCCTTCCAACAAATATTTGTTTTACTTAGCGTACATCAAACATAAATCCATTCAAATACTACTCATTCATGTGGTAATGAGCATTTCAGGTCACGGGATTGTGTCAGCAATCAAACTATTGTTATTCTGTTCTTTTTAGAGCTGAAAAAAGGCATCCAACTGCATTGGAAACTGGAACTGTTCCTGTGCCAAAACATGCATTAATATCTGGGGTAGTGTGCATGTATTTAGATTTTAGATCATTATTTGAGTATTAATCATTTAAGTTGATCATTTTGCCCATAGGCCTTGATCCATTGAACACTGGCCATTGTGTCACATAATTTGGAGAGCTGCTGCCTAAGAGCCAGAAAAAATGGCTTTTAAACTTTAAAGCATTAGACAAGCTCCATTGCCGAGTTTTCTTCTATGCTGTTATTAATGTGGTTTAATAACAGCAGAAATGGGACATTTTCAGCCACTTTATAGCCGCTTATAATGTGGGTTGTTTGAAGCCTTCTGTATGTTCTACTGGTTAACGTGTAGGGTCACAAATCCAAAACCAGCTGGGGGCAAAGATTTTTTTTAACCCAAACAGCAAGCTGATCATGCTGAGCCACATGCTCCCCAACCTCTCTCTCCATGGCAACATGCCCCCCCAACTCCCAAAAATAAGCGGCACACCTTCTAACGTGCCCCACCCACCCCTTTTCAGTGTGCAGAGGTCAAGTATCAAAGGAAGATGTGTCTCTGTTTTTTATGGTTTGTTACAAAATAATTGGTGAGTGAACGATTATTTTAGCGCTAGCCACTTTTCTGGGTGAAAATGTGTCTGAAGGACACTAAAGTGTAGTAGGGTGACAGGTCTTGTGCTAAATGTAGATTTTTCTCTGACTCTCTAAGATGATTTTCTCCATGCTTTAGTTTGAAACTAAGAGCCAGTTTTGCTGTATGGCAGCTTTTTCTTTGCATTTTTTAATCACTCTGTCAAAGCAATGTACAGCTCCGCTCATGCCCCTCACCCCTTTAAAGGGGAATTCCACTTCATTTCCAAAATCCCCCCAAGTTTTTAAGGTACAAACAGAGTAGTTCAGATTGATTCAGACTCAGATTGTCTTGAGCTGCTCCATTTTGAAGAAACTCAGTGAGACAGAATTGTTCACAGCGGTGGTGAATGGATCCCAATCCCGATGTCAGCTTCTAAAAGTTCCCTCACAGAAAATAAAAAAGTTAAAGTTAGAGGCACCAGAATGAAACCGCTACAGCATTAGTAACCACAGCCACCACCTGGCAATAACCCCAGTTACCATAGCAACCATACAGTCACACTTCACATTTTCACATGACATGTAGTTATTATTCTTCTTCCACCTGTTTTTTGCCAGAATAGAATTTTGACAAAATGTCAACAGTGGTCTTTAATATCCAGTGTATTGCACATGTATTCAGATTTTTGATCAATTGATCAGGAGCAGAGTACTGATTGTTTCAAAATTAAATTTTTGTGGTCGCATCACCTTCATAACATATGGGGAGAGAGAGCTGAGGGAGAGTTGCCTTAAAAATATGTGTCAGATAGATAATCTGACATCATGGCTATGGTGGCTGGAAAGTGAAAAAATGGAGCAACAAACTCAGTCTTGCTAAAAACACAGCAGACTCATAAATAACCATTTATAAAAAGACTGTCAGTTTTTTTCAGCGTACTTGGCTTTTCTTTGCCGGCTTGTTTTCAGCTGTCCTTAAACCTTAATGGCTTGTCATAGACAGCCAGTTGATGCCCCCCTATGTGGTTCTGCAGTAAAATGTCTTTCTGAGAAAACAATATTTTAGCCATAAAACCAAAGTTTGGTTGTTCATGCTTGACATTTTTTAGTTTATTCTGTATGTAGTTATAATGATCCATGTACCTAGATTTATTTTATCTTCATATATACTTTTCAGCATTATTGGAACAACTCAAGTCAAATGATGACATGGACTAAAGGTTGAATTTGGATTTTCTTTGCAGTTGACTGTTAGTGAGAATGGAGTTTCAAAGGCAAAACGAGTCAACTCAGCCATCTATCAGCCACCATCGCTCAAAGGTAAAAGACACCAGACATCACCGTTTACCTTCATTAGACTGGACAAACAGATATGATGAATTTTGCCTAATTTTGGGAAAATAGTTTATTAATAAACTGACAAAAATAAAATGTATCTATTGAATTACCATTTTTACCTGTAGCATCTAGCCCTAAATATTTCAGCAGTTTAGCATTTTTCATTTCATGTACATAAACAAAGTGTTTTTTAACTTTTAGTGCCAAAATGCTAAATGAAGATCTAAAGGAGCTGACAGTCATTTTTACAGTTTACAGCTTTCTGCAAAGCGCATCTGTCTACTGTGTCTGCATGTCCACCTAATGGGACTATGATGTAAAAGGGGGGGGGGGGGGTGAGGGGTTAGTCAGCGTGCTTTTCTATATTTTTTTTTGCGTATGTGTGTGTGTGTGTGTGCTTGTGTGTGGGGTGTGGGGGTGTGGAGTGTGGGCTAGATTAAGAGGGTACCGCCAGCTGTGTAGTTGAAGTGTGAGTTCATGCAACTCTGGATGATCTGGGATTACTGTGGAGCACACACAGCTGACAGCTGGTCCTAACAACCTGACCAACACACACACTCTCATACACAAACACACTCACACACACACACACACACACACACACACCCACACTCACACACACACACACACA
>JBBJLR010009262.1:0-13829 GCA_037577145.1 Brachypetersius gabonensis
ACACACACACACACACACACACACACACACAATACTCACTCATCCTACACAAACACAACATAATTGTACTGCTGCACACACATCCACAATACACACACATACACACACACACACACACACACACACACACAAAATACACAATATTGTATACAAACACGTTCCGGCACTGTTGCATGCGCACACAAACACAATATATATTCACACACACACATTCTATACACACAAGTTCCTGCTTGTTTCCCTTCAGTCTTGTCTTCAGTAAGTGAAATGCAAGCTCAATCAGGTTCAAAACTCTTTGCTTTCGCAGTTTGCTTCAGGTCATTGTCCATCTGCACTGTGAAGGGCCGTCCAATGAGTTCTAAAGCATTTGGCTGAATATGAGCACATAATATTGCCTGAAACCCTTCAGAGTTAATTTTGCTGCTTTTGTCAGCAGTCGCATCATGAATAAATACAAGGGAACCAGTTCCATTGGCAGCCATACATGCCCACGCCATGGCACTACCACCACCATGCTTTATTGATGAGGTGGTGTGCTTTGGATCATTAGGAGTTCCTTTCATTCTCCATACTCTTCCTTTCCCATCACTCTGGTACAAGTTGATCTTTATCTCAGTTGTTCATAGGATGTTGTTCCAGAACTGTAAAGACTTTTTTAGATGTTGTTTGGCAAATTATAATCTGGCCTTCCTCTGGCCAATGGTTTACATCTTGTGGTGAACCCTCTGTATTCACTCTTGTGATGTCTTATCTTGATTCATGAGTTCTTGAAGAAGAATTCTTCGGTCACACACCTAATGCTTTTGCTATCTCTCTGATGGGCTTGTTTTTATTTTTCAGCCTAATGATGGCTTGCTCCACTGATAGTGAAGCTCTTTGGATCTCATATTGACAACTGACAGCAACCGATTCCAAATGAAATGAACTGTAGATCTTTTATCTAAGATAATGAGGGAATAACACACACCTGGCCATGAAACAGCTGAACAGCCTACTGTCCAATTACTTTTGGTCCGTTTAACAGTGGGAAGCACATATACAAACAAGATGATGCAATTCCTACACAGTTCACCTGATTTGTATGTAAATACACTTCTAATCTTTTTGGCTCTTTACAGCACCACAATGGATTTGAAATGAAACAAACAAGATGTGCTTAACTTCAGACTTTCCGATTTAATTTGAGCATGTTGATGTTTTAATATTTATGGAACTGACTGTATACACACACAGTCGCTAAACAAATACACACTCACACACACATGCACACATTTACACACACACACACACACTCTAAACACGCTTTCATCTTTTACGTTCATGTCCTGTCTGTCCTTTATCTTTATTGTCAGCTAAAGGCTGTAAACATAAACATTTTTTGACTTTTTCTTTTGTTTGACTTCTTTCTTTTATATTTTTATTTTTTTGTCTTCCGTTTCTTTCTCTCTTTCTTTCTTCTCTTTTGTGACTTCTGTTTCTTTCCTTCTTTGTCTCTGTCCTTCTTTCTCTCTCTCTTTTTCTTTCCTTCTTTTTCTCCTCCTTTCTTTCTTTCTCTCTTTCTTTCTCTCGTCTCTTTTGGGACCTCTGTTTATTTCCGTCTTTGTCTTTCTTGCTTTTGGTCTTTCTTTCTTTCCTTCTTTCTTTTTCTTTCTTTCCCTCTATCTCTCTGTCTTTCTCTCTTTCTTTCTTTCTTTCTTTGATGTTCTGACCGCTCCTTTCTCCTGCTGTTTCCGTAGCGACAGGACGCTCGCATCATTGTGGGTCTGTTCTACGAGACGGAGGCCCGGAAAGTTTTCTGCGAGGTCAGTCTCCAGCCGTCCGGCCAGAAATGATTAATGGTGGTGATTTTGAGAGGAGAGATTGTGAGAGGGGAGCGTGCTTTGACTCTCTGAAACTCTGCTGTAGGTCTATAAGGAGAAGCTCTATGGGAAGAAGTACGTCTGGTTCCTGATTGGCTGGTATGCTGATAACTGGTTCAAGATAAAAGATCCATCAATCAACTGTACGGTGGAGCAGATGACTGAGGCGGTGGAGGGCCACGTTACCACAGAGATCGTCATGCTGAACCCGGAGACGGTCCGAGGGGCTTCCAACTTGGTGAGGCTTTCACCATCCTGTAATCCTCTATACCATACACCCCCTCACACACACACACACACACACACACCCCACCCCCATCCACAGCATCCAGTTCTTAGTTCAGTTCAGTTCTGTTCTGTGAATGTTATGAACCTGAATAACCCTCAGAACGCGAGCAGCACGGATCTGTGCCAAAAAGGCAACAAATGTTAACTTGTTTCCCCGGTTTGTGCTGATGCTTGAGGTGTCAGACGTCGTGCTGAGCTTTGTTTGGTGTTCCTATTTCATGTAGAACATAATAATAATAATAATGTCTACTGTGGTTTTGAAAATTTCTTTTATTTTAGATCTTAGAAAGAAACGTAAAAAACACAACATTTTTGAACCCGGGAGAACTTTCAGGATAGTCTCCGCCCACAAGAGGGAGGGGTTCCGGAGAGCGGCTGAGGGGCAGAGCAGCAAATTGCGAGCGTGTAGGAGAACAAAAACCAGCTTTAGACTGTTTTACACTGGTTTTGTTTGTTGAAATCAGATTTTACTAGAACAGTTTCAGCTCTAATGGTTATTAATTACACATTTGTATTGTAAAGGGGGCATTTGGCTGACGCCCTGCTCCAGAGTAACTTACAGTCATTAGTTTCAGAGACAGGGACAGTGCCCCTGGAGACGCTGAGGGTTAAGTGTCTTACTTGAGGACACAATGGTAGAAAGTGTGTGTGTGTGTGTTGGCGGGGGGGGGGGTTAACTTGCAATTTTGTGGCCATTGGGTTTACAGGCAAGTGTTTTACCCACTTGGCTGCTACCACCCATAAAGCTATTGCCTAACTGTCCACTTTATTGGAAACCTCTATCATGATCTTCCACTCAGTGACCACAGTATGAGCTCCACCTGCCCTATAGCTTCACTCTGTAGGCGTACAGTTACAGACCCACAGTCTTTACCCTGTTCACCGCTGGTCAATTTCCAACCACAAGACCACTGTTGACTAGACATGATTTGGGTGATGAATCATTCTCAGCTTAGCAGTGACACTAAAAGCACTTTTCCATAGATCTCCAGCAACCATGCTGTACCTAAACTTTACTGTGATGTTGAAGACGTTGTAGCACACTTTGATTTTCCAGTGTATCTCAGACCAGTATCTGTGTTTCTCGTGTGCATTTTGTGAGTAGTGTGCTCACAAAATCAGTAGGTTTCTAGAGGTTCATGTACATTATTATAATGAATTTTGGATGGCATTAAATATAGGTTACTCATGAATTAATGACAGAATTTGGATGCTAAATTATCACTAAGCTCGCTGGTGAAGAACGTTGTGCTAGCTTAGCTATGCCCATCTACTACCTAGATAAGCAGAGTAGCAAATTTAAATGATTTTTAGTCAATCTGTGATTTTATTAGGGATTTATGAACTTAAAGGCACAGTGTTACCTCTCTGGTTTAGCTGGGGGGATTTTTAGTGCGTGATAAACACACTGATGATATCAGATACATGAACGTTATTCTGGGAACATGTTCTACTTAGAGAATCTTGTTCACCATCATGTCTGCACATCACTGATGTGGTTCTTGTATATCTCGTCATGCGCATCACTGCATGTCACTGTAATCTAGACTGACAGTGGAGCATGTCTAAGAGCATGAGGTGGTGTTTCATCTCCTGAAACATCCTCAGCCTCTTTGCATCTGCTGGCCTGCTGGGTGCTCGAGCTCAGGTGCAGAACAGAGCACTGAATTGTCATGTGACCAAAGGCAGAGACGTTATCATGTGAGGAGACGAGCTGAAATATGAACCGTGTAGCTTAGGGTGCTCAGCAGCTATGTTGTGGGAAATCATCACCTTAAAGGCAGAACCAGGAAAGCCAGTCATAGTCTTACACTCATGATGTCAAATTTGTAACACTGTTTTAATGGAGATATGCACATACAGACATATGTTTGGGTTTAAATTAAATAATAAATACGTTCTCTGCAGGGAACACACTTGCACACACTTGCACAATGCACAATTACTGTTTATATAAAAAAAAACACTTTATTGGAAAAACTGAGCAAACATTTGCATGAGTGTTTTTTTTTTTAGAATAGCACAATCTTCGAACCGAAGACAACACATTATTTCTTATTTATTCCGGGTGGAGGAATAAATAACCTGAATAACCCTCAGAACGCAAGCAGCACGGATCTGTGCCAAAAAGGCAACAAATGTTAACTTGTTTCCCCGGTTTGTGCTGATGCTTGAGGTGTCAGACGTCGTGCTGAGCTTTGTTTGGTGTTCCTATGTCATGTATGTCATAATAATAATAATAATGTCTACTGTGGTTTTGAAAATTTCTTTTATTTTAGATCTTAGAAAGAAAAGTAAAAAACACAACATTTTTGAACCCGGGAGAATTTTCAGGATAGTCTCCGCCCACAAGAGGGAGGGGTTCCGGAGAGCGGCTGAGGGGCCAAGCAGCAAATTGCGAGCGTGTAGGAGAACAAAAACCAGCTTTAGACTTTTTTACACTGGTTTTGTTTGTTGAAATCAGATTTTACCAAAACAGTTTCAGCTCTTGTAAAGGGGGCATTTGGCTGACGCCCTTCTCCAGAGTAACTTACAGTCATTAGTTTCAGAGACAGGGACAGTGCCCCTGGAGACACTAAGGGTTAAGTGTCTTTCTTGAGGACACAATGGTAGCTCAGTGGGTAGGATACTTGCCTCCGAACCAAAAGGTCATGGGTTCGAATAGCACCACCACTGGGTCTCTGAGCAAGACCCTTAGCCCCAAGTTGCTCCAGGGAGAGACTGCCCCCTGTAGTTAAGGATTGGAAGTCGCTTTGGATAAATTTACATATATGGCATTTAGCAGATGCCTTTATCCAAAGCGACTTCCCTTCCCTAACTACAGGGGGCAGCAACTTGGGGGTCTTGCTGAAGTACCCAGTGGTGGTTTGCTGAAGGATTCAAACCCATGATCTCTTGGTCCAAAGGCAAGTATCTTACCCAGTAGGCCACCACAGTCCCAGGTGGGCCCCAGGGTCAGAAGTGGTTACGGCCTCTGCACGGGGTAGGTCTGATGCATAGTGCTAAGGACCCCCATGTCCACCAGAGGGCTCCCAAGAGCACCTGAAGCTTAATTTTTTAATATATTATGACAGTAATAATCATAAAAAATGCAAGGTTATGGGGCTGGCTAGCTAATGTTACAGGTTTAATCCGTCCCCACTGACTCAGAGCTGGTTCATACTGGACATTAATATGGACTAAACACCAGCTCCGGCAACAGCTTTGAAGCTCAGAAGTTGCAAACAAGATGCAGGGAGTTGTATCACTCTGCATTGTCACGGTCTCTCACCTCATTAAAATGTGGCCAGAAATGTTTGAAACCCAACACGGGGGTCAATGCTAGCTAACGTTCATGGGGGTCTGAAATGAGGGCGAAGTGTGGAAATTATGACCCCAAATAATGCACTCTACACTACTTGGGTTTCAGCCACAGGGTCCAGAGCGTCCTAGAGATACACTGCATAATTTATATGTAGAAATCACACTGTCGTGACCCAATTAGTGCCCTATCTTGGAGCTTTCTCATGATGATCATTTATGAGTTGAAATTCTAGCTAAGTTAAGGTTTGATTCTAGAAAATCAACAGAACAGATGAACTGAAGGGTCGGTACCACTGTAAGAGGAGTTAGGAGGTGTGTGTGAAAGTTTAACATTAGTACACATGCTGTTTAGGTGCAGGGTAGACTTGCTTAGGGTCTTGGGAAAGACCCTCACTTAGTGTTAAACATTTGTGGTTTAATACCAAGTGATCTTACAAGTTTTCCTGGCTTTTGTAGAGTGGAGTGAAGGCTGTCACATAATTAACAATCACCCAAACCTTTTTAGCGGGCAGCCAAACATGAAAAACAAAACAATGTGATAATAGAAAAAATTGTGTTTTTAGTTCAACTTCAGTTAAGTTTAACTTGACCTCAAGAAGCTTTCGGCATGTTGCCTCCTTTCCACCAATGTGGAGCTTTTTTCAGTAAAAGCCAATGTCACCAAAACAACCCAACTCAACTCTAAGCACCTGTCTCTCTTATAACACTCAGGACAAATTATCCGTTATTTCTAATGAAATCACTGCAGAGCTTCTGCTGTGCAACAGTAATTAAAAGTAGCTTAGCATTTCTTTCTCTTCTTTTTTAATTGACTGAAAAAGTCTTTAATTATGTCCCATTTTTTTCAAATGTCACACTCAAATCAAACCGTTGCCAAAGAACACATCAGTCAGTCCAATAGTATCATTGCATTGTGGCCACGGAATCTGATGCTGACGCCTCTGAAGGTATAAAACCAAAAACATCCCGTTATTTTGGGAATATTTATTATTTTTATTCATGTCTTTTTGTTTTTGAGCTTGTTCTACGCCAGGCATATGTGTGTCCGACACAACCAGAAGTGATCTGGCCAATTAACACAGTTATGAGTGACTTATGAAAATCATGGGTTATAAATGAACCAAACAAAAAAATGTCTAATTGACTGTGAGAAATGAGAAGATGAACCCGGACATCACTAACAAGTTAGCTGGGTTCGATTTTCATTGCATGGCTGAACAATGCCAAGAAAACGGTAAACCTAGAAGACTATAAAAATAAAAGACCACATTGAAAAAACTTCCACTGGTTCGACTTAATGGAAGCAGTTTTGGGGAACTACTGGCCATAAACCGGTCAAAAGTGGTACAGTTTCTGTGCCATCACTATGCAATTTAGGTTCAGCATAGTTACTGTACACCTATGGAAAAGCATCTACAGACTCTTCAACTGGCCAATGTTTCAACAGGACCAGTGACAGCAGCATTTAGATCTATTGGAAGGACGTCAGTAAACAAGTCTGTAAATTATGGTTGAAAGCACCTTGTTCATCAGAATCATTAACAGATATTAATGCAATATATAAGGGAACAGAAGTAATCTGTTTCACTGCATGTGAAAATCTAGGTCTAACTGCTCACTGCAGTTTTTTCCACCGCTGTATAATGTTTACTTTCCTCTGCTCATCAACTGCTGCAAGCAGTGTCCACTATTGGACATATTAGTTGAGTCCTATTATAAAACTAAGTAACCATTTTATAATGCAAGAAAGGACTCCAGTTGCCATGGCGACTTATTGTACAGACTTACCTGAGCCAAAGCTCAGAGGCTTAAACTAATTGAGAGCTTCCTATTAGAAAACCCACTCTGAAATTTATCTTCAGCCCAACCTGAGAGTAGTACTTGGGGCAGCTGGTGGTTAGGGAGTTGGCCCTGTAGTCAGAAGGTTGTGGGTTAGAATCCCATGCCTGTAAGTAGCGCCTTGCGGTCATGGTACGAGCCACTGCAGTGTAATGAAATAAAACATTTATTTGCTGTACAGCGTGGTTAATTGTGCTACATGATTGAAGATCTTGACAATCTTTACTTAAAGACACGTAGAATTTTTCCTCCTTGCCTCCTTCTTCCAAATTTGAGGTCAACTGGACCTGCTCTTTTATAAACACCAAACGGGATGTTAATCGCTTAACTGCACACCCTTCAGGAAACACCTGCACTCGTTTCTCCACTTATCTGTTCAGGTTTTTCCTTTCATTTGGAGGGGCGCATCACGATGCTCTGATGCATTTGTACATCCCTAAAGCTCACAGGCAGCACGGTGGAGAATCTGACGGCTGTCTCTGGCCGCTGCATCCCGCGGGGCGGATGGGAAGACAGGTGTGAGCTTCAGGGTGACGAGTGCCCCCAGGGGGAAGCTGTCTGGAGCTTTGCCCGGCTCTGTAGCACCGTGCTGGGATTGAGCATGCATATGGATGCCCCTGCTGTCCTGCTGGATCCGGCCCAGTCCAGGCACTCTTCCAGGAGCCTATGCTTTACACCTGACAACAAAAAGTGTCATATTGGACAGGCTTATTTGTGAAAAGATCGCCGTGGTAAATTGGCTCGATAGCGGAGTCATTTGCTCTGCCTCATTCCCTCCTGATATACCTCTCTTTGATGCAGGCTGGAAAAGCTTTTTCCACATGCACACATGCGTCTGCTCCCGCAAAACATACACACACACACGCGCTGCCGCTTGCTATTTGTGTCAAGAAACGTCTCGTGGCTGCGTGGAGCTCAGGCTTTTTTGGCTAAATACACCTGTCTGAAGCGTGAAAAGCAGCACAGCCATTTCCTCTAGTGCAAAAAGGCAGACTTCCACATGAAGCTAAAATCAACATGATGACGTCAAAGACACCATATGAGACAGAACAAGTGAGACATACAATAGATATAGCAATAATTTGTTTAAAAGAAAACAGCTCACACAGATTAATGCAGGGAGTGCAACAAAAGGTAAATCATATGGCCAAAGAAATCCTTAAATGGAAGTTTTTTTGCTGCTTTTTCAGTGAGGAACTAATTCAGGCTGCTGCTCCTGCTGTTTTTTTAATGTGTCTATTTTTACAGACTGCAGTATGTCACACAGTGTCAGAAACCATTTAAGTTTGTGATTGAGTGAGTGTGTGATGGGTGTGAGGAATTAGGCATGCGGTTTTTGCATTTTTTTCTAACTGGTGGGGTAAGAGCTTCTGTTGAGTATTAGCTACACTTGACCTTGTGACTTCAGGACAAATGTAAGTAAATTTCAGACACTAAATGTGTCCTGACTGATTAATTTTATTTGGGGAAGAAGAGGAATGCTATTACAAAATACTATTTTCGCCAAACTATCATTGTAACTATCATTGCCTATGTGCGGGTGTGTGTGGGTGTGTGTGGGTGTGTATGTGTGAGTGAATTAGGTGCTCAGCGGCAAAGAGAAAAGTGTGTCAGCATAATGTGCTCCCAAAGAGAAAAACTGACTGTACCTTATCCTCACCAGACCTGACTCTTTTGCCCGCTCTCTCTCTCTCTTTCTATCTCTCTTTCTTTCTCTCTCTCTCTCTCTCTCTCTGTCCCTTTATCTCTTCCCATGTGTCCCCTGGCTATCCATGTAGAGACAGTCATTTACACACACACTCACTCACTCTCACACACACACATACACACACACACACACACACACACACACACACGTTTTTTCTCATTCCTTATCTTTTTTCTGCTGCAGACCTCTCAGGAGTTTCTGGCCCAGCTGATGTCTAAACTGGGCGGTAAGAATGCGGAGGAGACCGGGGGCTTCCAGGAGGCTCCGCTGGCCTATGATGCGGTGTGGGCTTTGGCTTTGGCCCTCAACAAAACCGTGGGGCCCCTGAAGGCTAAGGGCCGCCGGCTGGAGGACTTCAACTACAACAACAAAGACATCACTGCAGAAATCTACCGGGCCCTCAACACCAGCTCCTTCGAGGGGATCTCTGTAAGTACTGTTGGTTGAATAAGAGAAAGGATATAATAGTGATCGTTTCTCCTTTTGTGTATCAGCCAAGGCATGTTTAGAGTCTGAAAATTAGTTTTGGTACTGGAGCTAATGCAGCAACTAATGGAAGATAATGTACTATATTTAGCAATGTCAGTCTAAAGGACCACAGAAACAAGTTCATTAGAGATGACTGAACAACTTGACACGGTTTGAGGCAAGTTTATAATGCTATTCAGTGGAGAATGAACCTCCATTACTTCACAGTTCAAGGTTACTTATTGTCATCAGAAGCTGTGAACGCATACATAGTGTGATGAGCCGTTTCTCCATGGGTCAGAGTGCAACATAAACCAACATTCAACAAACTGCAAGTTACAACAGAAACAGTACAATAAATAGTAACAGTATAGTCTGAACGGGAGGTAAACCTTCCAGAGTGACGAGTATTTCACTATAAGTATGAATATTGCACAGATGGCAGTTAGCAGCACTGAACTAAGTGCAAGGGATAACAGAAACAATACAATAAATAGACAAAGTAAAGTGGCCCCATATAATCACACCAGAGCACACAGTGTGAAATTCTTTCTCCGCATTTAACCCATTCACCAAGTGAAGCAAAGGGCACCTAGGAAGCAGTACCTTGCTCAAGGCCACCTCAGAGATAACATGCAGTTGGGATTTGAACCCACAACCTTCTGCTCACATCAACAAAGCCCTAACCACTAGGCCACCAGCTGCCCAGACAATATCGCAGCGTAAAAGCAGTATAACATTGCAGTGTAAGGGACATTAGCCCCACGGCTGCAGTGCAAGACTAAGGAGGTAAAGTCCAGACCACAAACATGTCTTTGGTGATTGACTACATCTGGTATGAGGGGAAGGTCTCGTAAAAATGTATAGTTTTCTGTTGAAACAGGCTCATTCACAGATAGACTTTTCTCCTCCCGCCTGGACAGGAGCCCTCTTGGCCCATGTCTTGCAAGATTCATTCTTAATGAGGACCTCTTCCCTGTGGGGGTTTCGTCTCAGTCACTTCCGACCTGTCATGAATACACACATCACCACAGCGCTGCAAATCCTGCCAGTAATGCACTGATAACGTCTCTCTCCAGAAAGTGTAATCTGGATCTGGACCAACAAGTGTTATTTAACCAACCTTCAATTCACACAGCTGGTGGCCTAGTGGTTAGGGCATTTACCCTGTGAGCAGAAAGTCTGGGTTTGATTCCCAAGACTGCTAGGCACCGCTGAGGTACCCTGAGCAAGGTACCGTCCCCACACTGTGCTCCCCGGGAGCCGTGTTCCTGGCCGACCCTGCTTCACTTGGTGAATGGGTTAAATGCAGAGGTTGAATTCACACTGTGTGCTGTGGTGTGTTCACGTATGACAGAATGGTCACTTTCACTTTCATTTGCACTTAAAATGTCTTAGACTTGGCATATATGAACAAGAATGTATGCAGTTTTAAACATATAATTGCATATCAATTGCATATGAAATTGACAGAAACAAAGCTAGTCATACCACATAACATTTATTAGACTTAGATTTTATTAGGACTTTGTTGCAAAAGCACTTGGCAATTACAACTCTTCTGTAATCATTAGTTCTTTGTTCAGTTCCTCACGATAATGAGGGTCTCTCTTATGGGCTCCCAAGTTAATTTTTCTTTAGTAGGGCCCGGGATCAATGTCTTGTTGAAACATCAATCCACTCTCATCTTCCTAGGCAGGTGAGATTAAATTTTCCTGGTACAGCTTTCTTTCACATTTCCTTCAATAGTGTGAGGCTATAGTGTTATTTGCAGAGAAGCAACTCCATATAATGATGCTTCCACCTTCGTACTGCTCTGAGGGTTTCCCTTTATTTTCTGTGTAACTGCACGTCTCAATGCTTGAAGGTTGTCCTGCAGCTCTTTTAGAAAACCTGCTGGCTCCTCTCTTACCTTTTGTGTCATCAGTTTGAAAACAATGTGCTTATGAGGATTAGTTGTGATTCCATGAACTTACCAGTACGTTATTGAACTAGTTTTGACCTGGACGTTGAAGGTTCTTGCTGGGATTCTGTAACTTTTTTTTTTTGAGTGTTGGTTAATAATTCTTGCTACTTTTGCTTTTTTTTGCAGCATTATCAACTTTCGTAGCTGCATGCCTAAGATATCTGCATATGTAATACATAATACATATCCTAATACTTTATTGCTCATGTATTAAATGTCTATACTTATGAATATGTGTTCTTTTGTTCTTATTTATAATTACAAGCTCAAACATAATCAAGTTGTAAATTTGATATGAATATATAAATGCACTGGAAGAAAATCAAATAACAAAACAAAAGTTACACTGTGGTTATTTTGAATAACCGAACACAGTGCTGTCATTAAGGGATGCCATTGTGGATTATTGCTGTCTCTCTTGATAAGGATGCCTGCAATTTACTGTGGATTCATTTAAATTTAATCCACATTCAGGTTGCCCTTTTTTATCCTAAGGGGCTGCTCTGAGGGGTGATACTGCAGGAGGGAATGAGACAAGCTCTTCTCTGATTGGGTGCTGATGCATTTTTCATCCCTGAATGTCAACTTGCTTTGAGGCCGCGGGCAGAGAGATGTGCTAAGGAGACGTGGAAAAAAGTGATGGGGGGTGGGGAGGCTTCCTGAAGTAAAGGTGTTAATACGTCTGTCTTTGTGTCTGTTTCAGGGCCATGTGGTGTTCGACGCTCAGGGCTCCAGGATGGCCTGGACTTTGATTGAGCAACTGCAAGGCAAGTGAAGTCCTCCAGACTGCACAGTTATGACAGGAACAACGTGGGTGTTCGTCGCGCTGATATACGCCGGCGAAAAACCAATAGAGCCTGTGATTTCGTCAGACAGCGTAATTGCTTATGACTTGTCAAAGCGGCGACAGGCTCTCCTCAGTTTGATCGTCGGCTCGTTCACTTGGTGCGTCTGTTTGAATCGCTTGAAGTTGAGTCAACAGGTAACCCCCCCCCACCACCACCACCACCACCACCAGTGACAGAATGAAGGGGGGTCTTTTGTGATTAGCTAATTGTGGGGTGCAGAATTATGATGATTTATACACAAACTGCCCCCCATTTGCAGCTCTTAGCCGATGTAAACAGTCGTCCCTTGCTCTGAGCCAACGGTGCCAAACCGAGTGTGAAGACGATTCGTCTAAAAGGGCTTTTAACGAGCGGCAGCTGCAGGTAAAGTGGTGCGTGCTGATGGCGGTGGTGGCTGATCAGTATGCTTGGCTGCTCGTGAGCGTGGAGATGATTTATGAGGCTGCTATCAGCCTACAGGTGCCAGGTGAAACACCCCAACGCTGAGCCTTCATGCTCAGATGAGCCCGATCTAAATGGAGCTGGAGGAAACGTGGAGAAAATAAGAGTTCTGTCTATTTTTTTTTCTTTTTTCACTTTTCGTTCACATTCTTGTAAATAAAAAACGACAGAAACCCCCCATGAAAGCTTCCTATCACTCTGTGAATATTTTATTAAACGTTGGAGGGTTTCGAGAAGAAGGTGCTTTCATGTTCCTGCCAAATTACCTTTTTTGAAGTGAGGTATTATTTTTCTTTTTTTAAGTCTTGCAGCTTCGACCCGAGTGGTGTTTCAGAGCTCGGAGAAGGAATGCGGCTGTTTTGTTTTTTTTTAATGCGAGGGCAAAAGGCTAACACTTCACATGCTATTAGTGGTAAGATTGGTCACCTTTTTTTGCACAGAGCAGCGCTTTGTTTCATCCTGCCGGAATTATAGCTCTCGCCCTCTTATTCCTCCCTCATTATTGTGGACGACGTCCGTGTGATTGTTTCTTCCAAAGCCTGGTCCTACTTACGCCTGTTACCATGGTGACGCCGTTGCAGGACACGCAAATGTCTGAACAAGGTGGTTAATGTGGCCTCCTGGCCTTTGTCTCTGAAGTGTGGTCTGCCGGTTTTAATTGAACGTTCTCCCTGAACAGATGCTATTTTTGAACTGTTATTAGAATTTGAACTGTTATTAACGACATTAGAATAACATTTTGCGTAACTTTTTCTTTTGCAGTTTCATTAACTTATTTAAGGGTGAGGTATATACTGCAAAGCACTACTACTACTAATAATAATAAGTTACATTTATATAGTGCCTTTCACAAACCCAAGGATGCTTTACATAGAGTGCAGGAAGAAAAAAAAAAAAACATTTTGTTACAATGTTACATAATCAGGTGGGAGAGAAATGTTCATTGAAGAGAAAAGTCTTGAGATCGCGTTTAAATGAGGAGATAGAGCAGCGTCACAGAGGGTTAGCGGAAGAGAGTTCCAGAGTTTGAGAGCCATGACACTAAATGACCTACCACCAAAAGTGGAGAGTCTAGTGCCAGAACTAGAAGAATATTAGTGCCAGAAGAT
>JBBJLR010009311.1:0-13826 GCA_037577145.1 Brachypetersius gabonensis
TGTGTGTGTGTGTGTGTGTGTGTGTGTGTGTGTGTGTGTGTGTGTGTGTGTGTGTGTGTGTGTGTGTGTGTGACTGATTTAGACTTGGCTTGAATTCTTAGAACAAGCATGGCTCTCTAGCTCTCTCTCTCTTTCTATCTCTCTCTGTATCTCTCTATCTCTCACTTACTTGCTCTCTCTATGTATCTCTCTCTCTCTCTCTTTCTCTCTCTCTCTCTCTCTCTCTCTCTCTCTCTTTCTGTATCTCTCTCTCTCTCTCTCTCCATTACTCTCTAACGGTCTCTTTTCCAATTAGTCAATCTAACTATGTTCATGGCTGTTGTCCATGACTACTTGTGCCAGATCTCACACACAGTGTGGGAACTGTTACATATGATGGTGTTTGTAGTCTTCCTATTCCCACTGAATTGGAACTGTTGAAGTGCAAAGTACAGTTCAGAATCTGAATCAGAAAACTGTACTGATCTTGATTTCTAATGTTATCACACGGAGACACAATGTAAAGTATAGTATATGTCAAAACAAAACTCTCCAGAAAATATTCTGCAAAATGCTTTACAGGCTATACTATGTAAAAAAAAAAATATATTATATGGTCAGTAATATAAAGACAAATACTATAGATTAATAAAATTACTACTGAAGTTTACCATTAGGTTGCTTTGAAGTTCTTTAAACTGCAGGCTTTAAACTGCCAGGAGATGTTTTAATGTATTTGCTTATTCTGGTATTTTTCACCACCCTGTTGTGTTTTGAGGTTGGTTGTGTGTAAAGTGGGGGGACGGGGGTCGAGACTAGTAGAGGAACTGAAGGAGATGAGCTGTTTTACGACTTTCCGACAAAAGCAAGTTCTCAAAGAGAGAGAAGAGAAAGCATTGCTCCGCCTCTGCCACTACACTAAATCATTCTGGCTTTCTTTTTCAGGAATTTCTGAATCCTGGAGGTATCCTTGACAACCGCCCTGACCTTCCTCATCCCTCACCGTTCCCGCCTTCAACACAGCCATCTCCAGAACTCTCCGTTCCAGGCCTCTGATCTCTGTCACCAGCGAGGGGAGAGTGGAGAACAAAGACGAGAGCAAACAGCCTGAAAAGAAGACTGATTAAGAGTAACATGCAGAATGCCTCCGGGCAGGCGAGAGGAAACTCAGATGCCGAACACTGGAGCCTCCTAGATGGTCGCACACACACGCGCGCTGCGTTTCTATGGCGATAACTGAGTATCTGCAGCCTTGCTGAGGAGAGGTGGTGTTTTTTTCCACGCTGATTCATTGCTGCGCTCTGATTGGCCAAGATGCCGGCGAAAGGGAAGTACCTGCTGAATGAGCAGAAGCTGAAACAGGAAGCGCTCTATAGGAAGTTCTCTTGCACCAGCCAGTACCAGCCCCTGGTTCTGCTGCTCGGAATGAGCGTGCTCACATGTGCCATCCTGCTAGTACTATTCTTTAGCCTACTGCAGGTGAGGAAAAACACACACACACACACACACACACATACCACTCACTTATTCACTGCTACAACTACATCTCAATTAAAAGATCATTGAAAGTTTTGTTTGGAGTACACTGGTTTTATAAGGCTGTAAAAAATATAAAAATAATTGGAACAATAACAATTATGATCATTTTATTCATATAGCACCTTTTTGAGACATAGACATAAACAAGAAACAGTATTTAACACACAGTAGTAGTCAGAATTACAGTAACACAGACCACAGTACTGGAAAAGAACAAATAGAGAACAGAATCAAGAAGAAAGATCAGTTTTTAATTGGGTTTTGAAAGAAGCAAGAGAGTAAACCTTGTGAATATTCCGATGGAGGGAGGTCCATAGTTTGGGAGCCACAACACAAAAAGAACCCCATTGAATTTCTTTCAGTTGATTGATGGTACCTGTTTGTAGCTCCTGTTTATAAAAACCAAATAGCATTAAATGTTATGTATGATGAGGGGAAAATGTTCTATCTTCTCCTCTGATCTATCTAACATGATATTTTTGCATTTGAAAACATAGATTAAAATCTGTGTGAAATCTATGTAAAATGCAGTCTAACAGAAGAGAGTGAGTTCCTTTACAGTTAGCTAGCTATGTTTTGAGTATCATGTCTGTTTAGTATTGGGATTATATCGGAAAAGGCCAAACTGCATAAAAATGCAAGTGTAAATGCACCCAAGACACATTTAAAACAGATATAAATCTGACCGCTCAAACCATTATTGAGCCAAATACTGTATCAGTGTAAATGCATATGTCTCTCCAAGACACATTTAGCAACCAAACTCTCTCCCAATACTGTGACGGCGCCTCCCCCTCTGTTACAGATGAGACCACCATTCAAAACCACTTATTCATGCAGTTTACTAAATCCATACTTTAATACACTGACCTGCACTTTACGGACTAATGTATTGGGCAACTGATTATTACACCAACGGGGACTTTAATGACTTTGTGTTGGTACCTCCTTTGTAGCTATAACAGTGTTAAATTCATTCTGTAGAGCGTTTATGAGGACAGTCACTGATGTTGGACCAGAAAGTGTGGCTCACAAGCTCTGTTCCAGTTCATCCCAAAAGTGATGGATGGTGTTGAGTTCACTGGACTCAACACCATTCCACTGGCCAGTCAAGTTCTTCCACACTGAACTCATCCAGCCATGTCTTGCTTTGTGCCTTGGGACACAGTCATGCTGGAATAGAAAAGGTTCTTCCCCAAACTGGGTCCAAAAAGTATGGTGTTGTCCAAAATGTCTTGGTCTGCTGAAGCATTAAATTTGTCCTTCACTGGCAGTAAGGAGCCACCACTGAATTCAGTCATTTAGAAGTCCCAATACTTTTGTCCATGTAGTTTATGTTAATAGATTGTACATCAGCTAAATTATGCTGGCTCCGCTTCTCCACTTTTTCATTCTATTTGTGCCACTTGTACCATTATTGGACGTTGTCTGTGACCTATAGCCGTGAGGCATATTTTTTTAAGCAGTCGGAATATCTGCAGAATTAAAACTTACCTTGATAAAAATATATTAACCTTTAATAGCCATTTAGAATTAATATAATGGATTTTTTGAGCAGAATCAAATGGCTCATTAGCCAAATCAGTAATGTTCCATAATGTTCATAATGTTCCATTATGCATTAATGGACTGAATAAGATTAGATTGGTATTGACCAATACTTGACATTAAAGGAAAAGGGGGTAATTTAGCATGGGTCTTAAGAAGTAGTGTAAAGCAGAAACAAATTACTGCATGCAGAGTGGTGATAACAGTTAGAGGGGAATAAAATTGCACACTAATCATTTTAATGTGAAACATTATTAATGTCAATAATGTCTTTCCCCATTATTGATACAAAAAAACCCTCTACTTGGGTGAAGAAGCCCCCCTGGTGGTAAACACTTTCCCTGTCTATTTTGTCTATTAATTGTTCAGTACTAATTGTACTTTGTATATAATGTATGTGTAAACATGATTAATTTTATTAATCAGTAAATCATTTAATTGCAATGCAAAAATTACAAAAATATTTTTTCATTTATTCAACCATTCATTTAATTTATTTATTAATTTATTTATTTGTCAAGTAGCAATAACGGTGGTAGCGACAGTAGGGGTTGTACAAGAATTCACGAATGTTCCATTTAAAGTGTAGTTTATAAGTGCGAATAATTATTGTGAGTGGATGTAACTCTGCCTTACTGCAAACTCAGCTAAGGTAAGGTAGCTAAAAGTCACTATAGCTGGGATGACACTAGCTGTCCACACAGCTTTGTCATCTTGATGAAAATTATACCTAATCTTAATGTGGCGGTAAAGGAGCCATTTGCCTTCCTGTGCTGCACAGACTGAGGGGTTTTAAAGCCGATATCCCTCTTGTTTGAGGCTGAAAGGAATTGCCAGGATCATTTAACAGGAAGTGATGGTGTTTGAAGTGTTGTGACTGCCAGATTCTGGCATGTCGATCAGTTTGTCTCCTAGAGGCCATTTCCTGCTATTATTACAGAGTAACAGTGCATTCTTTTTCCATCTCGTTCTCACTGTCCAAACTGTGTATCCACACACACACACACTCGCACACTAACGTATGCACTATTGGGCAAAAGTAGTAGCCTATGGAGAGGAGCCCAGTGTGCATATTTTCGCTGCCTGAGCTTGTGTAATGCTTTTGTTCATCTCTCACACTCTCCAGTTAAGTGATACACCGTCTGTGTGAACTTTCTTAACCCTATCTTACTCAACGCTTACCGGCCGTGGGAGGAAAAGAGCCGTCCTCTGTGTGTGTGTGTGTGTGTGTGTGTGTGTGTGTGTGTGTGTGTGTGTGTGTGTGTGTGTGTGTGTGTGTGTGTGATGGTCGGTGTAAACCCTTAACTGCTCTTCTCACTAGTAACACTTTGTAGGAGGATAGGAATCTGTATATATAATAAAGCATGTGTTCGTTGTTCAGCTGAATCACTTCACTCCGGAAAAAGCCCGGAGTTCAGGGAGTGAGCATGTTGAGAGTACTTGGACTGCTTAAATAAATGGAAATCGCCATTAAGATTCACAACAAAGTGGAGCCCACATAGTGAGATGTTCTAGGCTAAAGCCTTTGGTATCTTTACATACACCGATCTGCATTAAAACTACTGGCAGATGAAGTGAATCACATAGATTTTCTCATTATAATGGCATCTGTCAAGGGAACGGCTATGTAAACAGTGATTGATCAATTAGTTCTTGAAGTCAATGCTGGGGGCATGCGAGTCATCAGGATGCACCGTGAGAAGAAGGAAAACTGGCAGAGGCAGAGTTCCTTTCTGGGCAATGATCTGCTGGGAAACTTTGGGTCCTGCCTTTCATGTGGATGTTATTTTGACACGTGCCACCTACCTAAACACCCCTTCATGGCACCAGTGTTCCCTAATGGCCTCTTTCAACAGGATAATGCCCCGTGCCATACTGCAAAAAATGTTCAGGAATGATTTGAGGAACAAGTTCATGGGGTTGATTTGGCCTCCAAATTTCTCAGATCTAAATCTCACTGAGCATTTGTGGGATGTGCTGGACAAGCTCATCCAGTCCATAGAGGCTCCATTTGAAATGTACAGGATTTAAAGGATCTGCTGATAACATCTTCAGAGGTCTTGTGTTGTCCAGGCCTACACAATATTAGACAGTTGATTTTAATGTTATGCTTGATCGGTGTATTCATTCTTCCTCTACACTGTTTAAAATAATGTAAGCTACACCCTGGTTGGACATGTGACTGCATGGTCTATGATTTTATTCCACACTGAGCCAGGGTGATTTATTATTAAAGGAAAAAACTTTGAACCTTAAAACTTAGTGTGTGGTCCTGACGACTAACATTTAATGTCTTTTATCACTGGTTGGATCAGCGAGAGATTATATCAAAATGCTTTATCATCCATTGAGTTTTAATTTGAAATTTTCTTCACTGCTGCCATGTGAAGCACTGTTTGAACATTAGGGTAAATAAATTAACAAATCATGTTCCTGACTACGGCCAAAGAAAACAAGAACATATGTCATTTCTGCATTTTCAATTGTTATTTGTCCTTTACTAATTCTTCAGTACAATAAAATCTCATAAGAATAATGTGTAAAGGGTTTGAATCCCAGGACTGCTAGTGACACCACTGTGGTGTGGTATGTTTACACGTGACTATAAGGGGCCACTTTATAACATAACAAATGATTGTTTTTATTTATTAAATGTATTAAATTCTGTAATGAGCACATCTGAATTATCTTACTAAGGCAATGATGAGCCAAGCTAGAACGATGCCTTCAAATACTAAACTTCCATAAAGACAGCTTTGGAAATGAGTGTTCTTCATAAGCATTACTCTGCACTGGAATGCATAAGAGACAAGAGTAGGGTTTGGTGATGGATGGATACTGGGGCTGTTTTTTAGAGGCATTTTAGACCATTATGCTTTCAACTTTGTGGAAGCAGTTTGGGGAAAGGCCCTTTCATATTCCAACATAACTGCACCTCTTTGCATAAAACGAGGTCCATAAAGACATGGTTTCACTGAATAGTAATGCTCATGGTTTTAGAATGTGATAGGCAGGTGTTTTCATATATTTCAACTACACAGAGATCAGCCACAGCATTAAACAACAGCATGCAAGTCATCTTGTTCTGTTAATGCCGCACCAGCTTAAGCTTCAATGAGTCGTTATCATCATACACCTACACCTTCGCACACACAATTGTGCATCTACACAACTTCACACACACACACACACCTTCACACACAGTTGTATATCTACACACCTTCACACACACAGTTGTATATCTACACACCTTCACACACATTGTCATACATCTACACATATGTATCAAAGTTTTAGATCCATGTTACACAGTGTGATTTGTAATAACAGGCCTGCTGAAATCACACAGTCTGTAATAAACATCAGGAAGCAAGATAAAACTCAAATCTTTAAGTTGCAAGTATAAGGATCTGAGTGGTTTTGACCAGGGCCAGATTGTAATGGTTAGATGACTGGATTGAAGAATCTATAAAACTGTGGGTCTTGTGTGGTGTTTAGCACCTACCAAAAGTGGTCCAAGAAGGGCAAGTAGTGAACCGTTCACAGGGTCATGGGTGTCAGCATTAGGGTCAAGTCTCACTGATGTGTGTGAAGCAAAGGCTAGGCTAGTCTGGTCTGGTCCCTCAGAGGAGCTACTGTAGCACAAATGCATAACAGCTTGATGCTTATGGCGCAGATGGGGCAGACTGACCTTGTCCACATACAATGGTTACATTAGACCTAGACCATAGAACAGTGGATAAAAGTGGTCTGATCTGATGAATCATGTTTAAATAAGAAGAAGGAAAGCTGCCAGAGACGGTGTGATGCGTTGGGCAATGATCTGCTGGGAAAGTTTGGGTCCTGGTGTTCATGTGGATGTTACTTTGACACATATCTCCGACTTAAATGTTGCAGACCAAGTACACCCTATCAGGGCAATGATATTCTCTACTGGCAGTGGCCTCTTTAAGCAGGATATTTCACTTACCATGCTGCAAAAATTGTTAGAGGAACATAGAGTTCAAGTTGTTGTCTTGGCCTCCAGATTCCTAGATCTCAGTCTGATGAAACATCAATTTTTTTTATTTTTTTGTTAATGTACAGTAATTGACATGCTCAATTTGTGAGTCATGAAATGCACCAGATTTTGCCATCAAGCTAATTTACATCCTCAGTCCCTGGCAGGTTGAAGTTTTTTAAAGAGAAAAAAAACAATCAGTTCACATAACATACATTAACACACAACAACATACAGAACAAGTATACTGCAATGATTAGGAATATCACAATATTCAAATAAAGCACATTTTAGCTTATTCTTGGCATACTTGCTCTGTTGATGTGGGCATTTTATAGGTAAATACTGTGTATGTTTTTCTTTGTGTTTTTTCAGCAAGCGAGCGAACATGCTGCATTTGTGGGAGTGGTGAGTGGAGCGCTGTTTGTGTTTCTGGCTGTGTTTGTGCTGGTGTGTGCGGAAGCGTTCACTCAAAGATGGACGACGCTGCTGGGTCTGGTAGTGTGGGCCACACATCTTACCATGGGCTACACCTTCATCTACAGTACAAAGTACATTGAGCCCTGGGACCAGGTAATGCTCCCTTGCTCACTCGCCCACTCACTCGCTGATGCTAGGATGGGACTGGTTAGTTAAATATATGAATATCTGTGAGGGCATGAGATTGATCTATTTGTTTATGTATTTATGCATTGTGTGTGTCATTCTGCAATTCTGCAGTTTAGCTGCAAACAGTTTTTAAGTGTTTTTCACAAGCAGCTGATATAGCACTTCATGTTAACTTGGGTGGCAACGTGTTAAGTAGAACTATGAATAGAAAAGAAAAGATTCTTATGTACTGTATGTTAGGATTCTGACGATGAATCAATAAATAAGGTATACAATAACAATAAGATGTAGCTCATCTCATATCCTTGCTGCAATGTTTAAGTATTATTTTTTAGTGTTTTCTTTTATTTCTTTTCTTTTTTTTTTTCTTTCTACTATTTTTGTGCTTCCTGAGTTATTATTATTATCCTATTCCTGGAAAGCACATCGAATGACCTTTTTGTATGATAATACCCTTTATAAATAAACTTGACTTGTCCTGACTAAACTTTCATAATGGAAAAAACTGCTCTAATGTACGTGACTTGTTCACACAGATCTTCTGAATATTACAAAATACTGCTTTTAATAGCTATACTGAAGAAGTTGCCACTATGAGTATGAATAGAAGTAGAATTTTTTTTGTAATTACTAAAATGAAACTGTCTGTCTCTCATTTAGGTGCCTTTCTTCCTTTTCATCATCATCACAGTGTTCACTTTTCTACCCTTCCGGATGTGCTATGCTGTCATCCTCAGTATCCTCTCCTCTGTCTCCCACATTATCGTCTTATCGGTGTATTTGAGCTTGGACAAGAACCGTCACAGAACTTTCCCCACATATCAGGTAATCCGGTTAAAGCTTTGGAGACAATCATGTGTGGCAGTAATTTTTAACATGGTTAAATTAATTTGGGTATAGAAACACCCTGCAGCAATAACATCTTGTGAATGTAAATGATATCTGAATTATAGGCTATTTATCTTATATTTATTATTAGGTTGAAGATCCATTAGTCTATTTGCTATGCATATTTACTAAAGTAATTTATGCATAGTAACTAAGTAATCTAGTACTTTGGCAGTAATTGTTTTTAAATTAAGCATTGAAGTGTCTAAAATTATGGGTATAAAATCATTAAAATAAAGACATGTAATTACATGTAATGTGTATATTTAAACTGCACATATATATACACACACACACACACACACACACACACACACACACACACACACACACACACACACATATATATATATATATATATATATATATATATATGCTGGGCAATGATTACAGTTTTACAGCATTTAATCGTATTGTTCTATGCAAAATGAAATAATTAAAGTACTGTATTGTGCACTTTTATTTTTAATGTCCTGCTATATGAACAAACTTGCAATAACATTAGGTTTGCAAACACTTTAAACAAAAAATGCGCTTTTTAACAGCAGTTTTCCTTTTAACACGGTTACACAGCTCATTATTGCAGCTGCAAAGGTGGACCAAGGGTGTATGAAAGTCTATGTATCTGAATGCAGCGTCAAACGTGCAGGGCAGGGTGGCCTCTAGGACCAAGGCTGGGATACACTGGAATATCTTAATCTTCACAGTCTTATTCCTGGAGCACTACTGCCCTCCAGACTGTGGTGTTTCCTTCTCTAACATGGTCTCCTAAACTTGGTCCTGGATGCCACTGCCCTACTTTTTGAAGTGCTTTCCCGTATTTAAGAGTGTGTTAAGGAGCTGATTAGTTGGATCACGTGTGTTGGGAGCCGTGAAAACACTCTGCAGGAGCAGGACTTGAAAACACTTCTAACAAACCCATTTTCCCTCAATAGCATGTTAACTAGCGATGTGTTGGAAGCAGGTCTGCTGTAACACCATGTGGTCATCAACCCTCCTCATGGAGATCCATTTTCTAGCACATAAATGAATCTGATTCAGCCAATCAAGCTCTTCAGAATGAGCTGGGACAGGTACATCAGGTAGTTCACTGGAATGCTGAGCTCCTAAGACTGATCTAATACAGTTCAATGTTACTTTGTCATCAGCAGGTGTGAACATGTACAAAGTTTGATGAGATATTTCTCCATGGACAACGGTGCAACATATATCAACATTCAAACAGTGTTTTGCAGTTCCTGAGGCACACTGGCCTGCACATCTGAGCATTTTCACTGCTTCTAACACAAGTGATCCAACTAATCAGCTGGTGATCAAGCCATTACTGTGTTGAATTGGGTTTGGTGAAGAAGGGAATGCAGAAAAAGGACCAGAATTGGCAAAAAAGTCCCACGTTACTCTTTCACTTTCTGATCACACAGGCTTGTAAATGAGTATGAAGGACCATTTAAAGGCCAGCGTGTAATATAAAGATCATTTTCCATTATTATATGGAGGTTCTTTAAACTTTATTGATACATCTTGTTTACAAAAGTGAGTCTCTAAAGAACAATTGGCTGAAAGTTTATTTGGGGCAGCCAGAAAAGTTCTATGGCTTTAAGTACTGCTTAAAACTCCCCTGATCCAACTAATCAGCCAGTAATCAAGCCCTTGCTGTGGGAAGTGGGTTTTGGTAAAGAAGGGAATGCAGTAAAAGGACCAGAATTGGGGGGAAAGTGTTGGTGTGTTATTGGAACAACTCAATAGAACTCAGTTACTGAACAAACATATAAATGAGATGTGAGGTCAATAACCTTTTCCAAGATTAAGGAACATTCACATAACAGGTCATTTACTAGGTTAAGGTTTTTTCACAGATCCTTTATGGAGGTTCTTCAAACTTTACTAACGCATCTTGTGTAAAAAGTGGTTCTCTAAGAACAGTCGACTGAAAGGTTCTTTGGGGCAGCCAGAAAAGTTCTGTGGCTTCAAAGAAAGATCCCTTTCTGTGAGTTTATAAAATATAAAATGAATTCTTATATGTAATGATTACAGCCTTGTCTGAATTGAATAAAATATATCCCATAAAAAACTATTTACACTTAACCACAAGTTACACTCATTAAACTGGAACAGCGTGTGTGTGTTCTTGGGAGATTTTGAGGTAAAACAACATTATTTTTAATTCAAACACCTGATGCTGTCAGAGAAACAGGTTTACAAAACAAATGGAAGTTGTCAGAACCCCACTGCTGATCCACCAGCTGAAACCAAGCTGCTGCGGAAAAGTTTCAAATGAAAGTCACTATAATCTTTACCTCATCCATCACTGATCTTATCCAGAGCTCATAAAGACATTGTTCTGTTCAGTCCGTCCAAGTTTTCTTGTTCTGTACCCGCCATAGCACCAAACTTTAAAGAAGCCACACTTATAAACCTGATAAATGTGGATGGTTCAAATCAACAGTCCATCCAGAATCAAAAAAGGTTCTTCTTATGATACAGAGTCACTTACAATTGATATTGTTCCTCTTACTCTGGTTTAAACCAGGATCACTTAAGAAAACTCTCATAACAAGGCATGTTTTTGCACAAGATGGGCTCTTTCTATTGCTGCAAAGAACTTTAGTCCACCCCCTTCTTAGGTACTGGTGTTTGTGGAGACCCCTGCTTGGGATTTGATTCCACGTCCTCCCAATCTTGGAGGCATCGCTCTTACCACTGAGCCACAGGATCTCACAGCAATCATGCCTTTTTTTTTGGCATTTCACTTTCAGATGAAATGTGCTATACAAAACAAAAGCCAGAATAGATCCCACAACCTTTGTTCGTAAGACCATTGCTAAAGCAGGTGAGCTATTGGGCTTGACAAACTTGCCAACTTTTTTATGATATTTTACTTTCAGATGACTGTGACTCGCAAGATTTAAAGTATACAACACAGACTTGATTCCACAACCTTCTAGACTTGAGCCCCTGGTTTAAACCAGTGTGCCATAGAGCCAGGCCTGACGTGTTACTTATTTTTAGACATTTGACTTTCAGATGAAGTGTGACATAAAAGATGGTAAAAGTAAGACACTGATTAGATCCTGCAATATTCCAATCTTGGGACCACAGTTAAAGCCAGTGAACTACCGATTTAACTTATTTAATTGTGGTGTGCAAGACTCAGGTTTGATTCCACAACTTTCTGTTTTTGAGCCCATTGCTTAAACTGTGAGCTATAGAGGCAGGCCAGAAGTTGAAATTTTTTAGAGATTTGACTTTCAGATGAAATGTGACATGCAAGACTTAAAAGTAAAGACATGGGTTTGAACTCCATGACCTCATGTTTCTGAAGGCACAGCTTAAAAAGGCGAGCTACAGGGCTTGACAAGCAATGCTGCTTTTTTTCTATCTGTATTTTTCAGATTCCTATATCATCTCATACTGAAGACTGCCTGAGTTTGGAATTAACATATATAAAGACGAGTCTTTGAAGTGAGCCAATGGCCCAATGATAACCTTCCCTTAAAGCGGGAAGACTCCAAGCCCATTACCTACAGTCTCTCATAAACATTCTATGGTTCCATCTAAGCCCAGTTTAATCAGGTGTGGTTAATGAGGTTCAAATTTACATGGACACATTAATATTACTGATAAATTCCATAAATCCATTACATCTCCGTTAAGAGTCTTTGGAATGTTACATCAATTATATGTAGCTATGATGTTTAGATAAAAAAGTCAAAAGCCCCCAACCAGTTTGCTGACATTAAATTAAGTATTCAGAACACTGTTAGTTTAATGTGAGCTACTGAAATTTAAGTTCATGATATTTTACTTTCAGATGAATGTGATGTGCAAGATATAAAGTAGACAACTTTGAGCTCACAACCTGCTAGACTTGAGCCCACTGTTTAAAACAGTGCACAATAGAGCCAAACCAGACACCCCTCTTATTATTGCACATTTGACTTTAAGATGAAGTGCGACATACATAACATTAAAAGTAAGACACAGATGAGAGCCTACAACCTTCCAATCTTGAGATCACAGTTGAAGCCAGTGAGCCACTGGGCTTGACAAATTAGCTAACTTATTTAAGATATATGACGTGTGACGTGAAAGGCTCAAGTTTGATACCACAACCTTCTGTTTTTGCAACCATAGCTTAAACTGTGAGCTACAGGGCTAGGCCTGAGGCTCAGCTCATTTTTTGGATATTCGACTTTCAGATGAAGTATGACATGCAAGACTTAAAACTAAAGACTTGGGTTTGATCCCATGACATCATTAGTTATCGGCGTTAATGTGAGACTCTTATCGGCCGATAAAAAATTATTGCCGTTAGTCTATTCCAGGCCTATTCAACTAGCGGCCCTTTGGAAATCTTTTGTGGCCCACAAGACTGCCAGTAAATCAGTGTGTGATTCCTGTGATATAATAAAATGATGGGTTTTGGATCATGATTGGCTGGTAGTTCCCCACTAACTTCGCCGAGATTGGTCATCTGCTGTGTTGTATGGAATTATCCAATCCGAGCACAGAAGTTGCCATATTATTAGGCAATCACAGCCGAAGAGGCGGAATTTGTCAGAAAATGGGTGTGTTAAAGAAAAAGCAGAACAGAGCGGGCGGTAAAGAAAGAGAATCCAGTCACACACACAGCGAGGGGAGAATCTCTGTAGTTTTAGCTCTGTGCTGTATCCACTCTAACGACTTTAACCGTCAGAGTTCTCGTTTAGAACCGGAGAGCGTTAAAACAGCTATGTTTGACGGTTAAAGCAAACCGGGCCGATGGTAAATTTGGCTCATTACTCTTGGTCAAATATAAAACAGTTACGGGGAGCAGGGTCTGTCCTTTCCTCCCTTGGAAAGGGAGCAATTATTTATTTTCTTCAAAAAAAACCCCCGCACTGAAACATTACATTTCCAAGCCTCATTAGAGGCTTAATTACCCAGAATGCAAACTTTCTTAAGGCAACAGGCTAATTCTGTAACACTTTAGTCGATAATGGCATTGACATAAATAATTTCTTATTGATTCCCATCCCTACCCCTGCGTCTTTTCCCTCAGAAATTCTTTTTTTCTACCCCACAATATCAGAATATTTTTACAGCCAAAACAGGTGGGCGGAGCTACCGTGCCTATTTCTTCTCCCTCCTACACGCTGCAGCTTGTGAAACTCAATGAAACCAAAATGGAATATGAGCATTCATTACTCGTTTTGTGTGTGTGTGTGTGTGTGTGTGTGTGTGTGTGTGTGTGTGTGTGTGTGTGTGTGTGTGTGTGTGTGTG